>SCHK01441295.1:762-13230 GCA_004124795.1 Poropuntius huangchuchieni
TTTTTTTCAGATGGTCCCATGTTTTATGTGCTCACAGTAGTCACTGTGTGCAAGTACCCCTGAGTTCATAAACCCCAGCACTTTATGGTTTTCCATAACAATCGGCTGGAAACATTAATCTTTAAACACAAGTTCTGGCCTCAAAGCACTTGTCAGCAATAAACCTGTGTGTGTTTGAGGTGTGGAAGTGTTGGAGGTCAAGACCACAGCGGCTACTTGAATTTTATGTGATTCGTACTGCTGATAAAGATGCTTGTTTAGTGTGATAATGTTACAATTAATAAAAAAATTCTAAAAAAAAAGAAAAGAAAAGGTGTTTCACCAGGATAAAAAAAGTAAGAAGGTGTGTGTGATTGGATGAAAAGATTACAAATGGTGAAACTGTGTAGCTGAACTTGCATGCATATATATACCATGTAATATCTTTGTTCTATTTTTGCCAGTAAAATTTGTACACTCATCCAGCTCTGCGTTTTTGTTTTTAGAGGTACGCTGAACTGCAGGTCACTGAGCCCAAGGTTCGAGATGGTATGGAGCTGGTGGAACAGCCAAAGGATGAACTTTTTCCATGTTATTGCACAAGAAAAAAGGTCTGAATTCTTGGTATTAACTGAAATCACTATATATTCATTTGTATTCATTTAACCTATTTTACACAATAATAGAGATTGCACTGACCGTACTCCGTATAATAATAGTCATCAGTGTATAAAAATAGTACAATATTTCTAGATTCCATTCAAATAAAATATCCTAACCAAACTTGCCTCATACACATTAAGCACTTTTTTCACTTGTCCATACAAAGATTTCTATTTATATGGTTTTATGATATTCATATTGTTAAAAGTTTCTATTCAGCTTTGAATTTTCAGCATAATAAAACATTTATTGTTAAGAATCAACAGTGAACAATTTACCACCATATGGTAATATTATAATACTGTACAATAAATTTAATTAAGTATCTGATGGATTTATTGTCATTTCATAAAGCACACAAACTGGGTTTATGAGGGCAATACACTTTTTATGACATAGATTGAACAGCAGATTACTCTGATAAAATGTTTATATGAATTCTTTTAGTCCGCAGTGCATTTACTCTGGATCAGATCAAACATTTGTAATTGTTTGTTTTGGTTTCGTATAGGTCAGAGATGAGCTGTGAGAGACCACGTGTTGTGTTATGTAACAGCAGCCATTACATTTAGATGGATTTGCAGAAAAAGATGTTTCCGAGACCACAGACTTGGTGCATCAAGTGTCTTGTGACTGCAGTGTCTTAACTGAATGTTCCTCTTTTTGTATTAAATCTTTGTGTTTCTACATTCTGGTTGGTCTGGTTTATATTAATTATATATTTGTTTAGAAAGTTTGATAGATGGGCTTGCTTATACACTTTAAGGTATAATTACTATACAAAGTTTAGACCAGAATAATTATCAGAATCAGAATCAGTCTGTTATTCATAATAATTAATTATAACAGAATAATTTGAATAATTAACAGTGGAAATGTTTGAATGCTTTCTCTTTTCTTTTTTCTTTTATTTATTTATTTATTTACTTATGTAGTAGCTAAGACTTTAAAGATTTAAGGAGGTTTTAGATATTGACTTAATCCTACCCTGGGAAGTATAAAGGATGAGAGGAAACCGCATTAAGATACAGAGAATTAATTATGGAAGATGAAGAGGTGGATGATACACTTAATTTGCCATTAACAATAGGAGAATTAAATAGTGCATTAAGAAGTACTAGGTTATCAGTGCTGGGTAAAGATCAGGTATGCTATATAATGATAAAAAAACGTAAGTATTATTAAAAAAGTCTTCTTTTACATATAATCTATTATAAGGTATGGGGAAAGGGACAACTACCTAGATGCTGGAAAGAAGCTGTAGTAGTTCCAATATGTAAAGCTTGGAAGGAAAGTAAAAGTCCAAGTGATTACAGGTCAATTTCTCTTACTTCGCACTTATGTAAGGTAATGGGAAAAAAATTATAAATCAGATATTAACATGTTTTATGGAAACTAAAGGGAATATTTGTAATTATCAAAGTGGATTTATAAAAGGTAGATGTACTATGGTCTTTACAGTATGTTTGGAACATGAAATAAGAAAAGCTCAGGCTAATAGAGAAAGTGTAGTGGCAGTATTTTTTGACATCGAGATAGCTTATGATATGATGTGGAAAGAAGGGTTAATAATTAAATTGAGAAAAGCAGGAGTTAAAGGAAAAATGATAAGATGGATTAAAGGTTTTCTATTTGGAAGATCTATTCAAGTAAAGAGTAGGAAAGAATTTTCAGAGATAATAAATATAGAAAATGGAAAACCGCTAGGAAGTATAATTAGTCCTTTATTATTCTCTATTATGATTTAATGATGTGTTAAGTATTGAAAAAGGAATAGGAATTTCTCTTTATGCAGATGATGGCACAATCTGGAAACGAGGGAGGAATAGAGAGTTTACAGTAAGAAAAATGCAAGAAGCAATCACAGAAGTAGAAAGGTGGTCATATAAGTGGGGTTTTAGATTCTCTGTTGGAAAAAAAAACTTTGTTCTTTTCAAAATGTAAGATTTGTAAAGAGGTAAAATTGAAATTATATGGTCAAGAAATAGAAAGAGTATCATGTTTTAAATTTTTGGGTATATGGTCACATTTAAAAACATTCAAAAAATTGTTGATAAATGTGAAAAGGTAATGAATGTTATGAGATGTTTAGTGGAGAAAGAATGGGGGGCTGAGAGATGGTTTGTATGATCTGTATTTGATTATGGGAGTATAGTGTATCAATACTGTGTTAAAAGAGGTGTACAAAGTTCAGTACAAGGCATTAAGATTATGTACGTGCGCGATGAGATCGACACCAACTGCAGCCTTGCAGATTGAAATGGGAGAAATGCCTTTAGATCTTAGAAGAATTGAACTGTCACTAAGATATTGTTCAGTATAATAGGACATAATCAAGAACGCCCATAGGGTAGTTCTAAAACCTTTCTGGGAAAAAGGAAAGAAAGAAATCAGAACTTTTGGATGGGAAGTGCCAAGAGTGGTAAAATAAATGGAAATTGGTGAAACTCCAATAAGCCCTACAGTTCCGTGGTCTGTGGTTAATGTCTTAACCTACGATAGATTAAGTAAGGAAAATAAGGATGAGTTAAAATCAAATGGTCAAATGACACATAAGTACATTTATGAAAATTATAATGGTTCAAATACATTCTGATGCATCGAAAAATATGGAAGACAAAGTAGGTCTGGCATTCAGCATCCCAGAATTTAATGTCAAAGTCGGTAAAAGAATCATAGATCATTTTATGTGATGCGTGCTGATAAAGTTGCTTGTTTAGTGTGATGATGTTACAGTTAATAAAAGATTCTTAAAAAAAAAAAAAGGATAAAAAAAAGTAAGAGGGTGTGTGTGATTGGATGAAAAGATTACAAACGGTGAAACTGTGTAGCTGAACTTGCATGCAAATAAATGATATATACTATGTAATATATTTGTCTGTTTTTGCCAGTAAAATTTGTACACTCATCCAGCTCTGTGTTTTTGTTCGATGTATTCTGATGCATCGAAAAATATGGAAGACAAAGTAGGTGTGGCATTCAGCATCCCAGAATTTAATGTCAAAGTCAGCAAAAGAATCACAGATAATTTGTCAACATACACTAGTGAAATGATTGCAATTTTACTAGCACTGCAATGGGTGGAGGAAAATAAGCCAATCCAGACACTCATATGTTCTGATTCAAGTTTATCTTTAATTACAATTAAAGCATGCCATTCAGAGAGCAAAGCAGATATAATGATTGAAATTCTTCAAACAATATATAGGATCCAGATGATGGGAATTTATGTAGCTTTCTGTTGGATACCAGCGCATGTGCAAATGAGTTGGCAGACGAATATGCAAAGGAAGCAACAAAGAAAATAGACATAGATATGCAGATAAAATATGATGGTAAGAGTGAATTGAAGTGTCTAATCAAACAACGTGAAGAATAGATGGCAGAAATATTGGGAAGAAGAAAGATTAGGGAGATGGTTTTATAGCATTCAAAGAATTGTTGGTAGAGTAACATGAAGAAATAGACACAAGGAAAATATAGTCTCAATGCTTAGATTTGGCCATATTGCTCTTAATAGCAGTTTGAGAATAGGAAGACATGAAACTGGAAAATGTGAATATTGTAATCAAGAGGAAAATGTAGAACATGCTATAATGAAATGTCCAAGGTATGGCAAGGAAAGAAAGATACTGATTGATCTCAAGAAAAGAGAAGTTTGATTTGATACACATTTTGGGGAGTAAATCAGGAGATACACATTGCGGTTTCAATTTTTAATGCGGTATTTAAAGGACACGGGATTATATAAAATAATATAGTGGTTTCTAGGGTGGATTATGGTCTTGACCCACACTCCTAATCAGTAGGTGGCGGTAATGCACTAAAAAGTTGTATGCCATCCGCCATTAAACGCCAAGAAGTAGAACATCGATAAGTCACGTGTCCACGTGTGAGAAACCCGGGTATTTTAGATCTCCTTGCTTCAACCACGCCACCATTAATCCCTAAATGGAGTTTTCAGAGGTATTTTCGCTATGGAAACATTATATCCAAATTATTAACACATTTTTTTGTAAGTGGAGTGGAATATAATGCGTCTTTACACATAAAAATTTTGGTGCATTGTCTAATGAGCTCCGTTTTTTACACTTTTTGTTTATATGAATATCACAGGAGAATGTGAGAATCCCGTTCGAGCAGAAGGAGCTGGACGGTGTGTTCACGGTCCCTGCTGACGTCAGCGCGTCACACTGCACAGCTGTGGTTTTGACGCACGGCGCGGGGGGAGACATGCGCACCAAACAGCTGGAGAGCGTCGCGCACGCTCTCGCTAGTTCAGGCGTTCTGTGTCTGAGATTCACCTGCAGGGCGCCGAACTTTCTGTACAGAATCAGAGCTTACAGCGCCGTTGTTGTAAGCACTTATTTTTCATTATTACAAACACCATCATGTACATAAATTGCATTTTATTAATATATTCGTTTTTAATAATAAAAAACTATACAAATATATTATTTAATGTATTAGTAGTAGTAGTAGTAGTAGCAGTGGTAGTAAAAATGAATAATAATATTTTAATATTAAGCACATAGACTTTGCAAAAATCAAAAGTACATAATACAAAAATACATAATCCTGGCAATTTTCTATCCATCAGGAGTACTTAAAGACCCATGAGAGATATGCACCAAACAGCCTTTTCTTGGGAGGTAGGTCTCTCTCTCTCTCTCTCTCTCTCTCTCTCTCTCCCTCTCGCTCTCTCTCTCTCTCTGTGTGTGTGTGTGTGTGTTTTGTTTTACATAATTGATTTGTTTGTTTTGGAGACATTTTGGACAACATTTTCTGTTGGAATTTATATTAGTGGTTTTAAAAATGTTTGGAGACACTGGTATAAGTGTCAACTTTTGAACTTTTTGCTAGGCCAAGCTAAAGCTACTAGAAAACACAAAATTAAACAAAACTTGAGTTGTAATTTAAAGTGAAATGTAGAATTTTGAATATTTAGAATTCAATATTTTAAAGCCATGAATGATCTTGTTTCTTCTGATTTGATTTGGTGGGAAAGTTTGTGTGAGGTTATTGAAGACAACCTGTTTTTTTGCAACCTTCCTAAGATAATTTCTATTTTTTCTACCTATTAATAATGTGTTGATTTACTGGACAATATTTTAGAATTTGTAATAAAGGGTTTTTGAAATGCAAATTCTCTCTCTCTCTCTCTCTCTCTCTCTCTCTCTCTCTCTCGTTCGAATGTGCAAAAGTAGTCTATTTTGGAAGGAGGAACTGAAAAATTTGCAGAATTTGTTTTCCTTCTGTTGTTATATTACAATTATTTCCCTTTTTTGAGGCAGTAATAATTAACTTTTTTCCAAGAATCATTTTTCAAAATTTTAAAATAAAATAAAATAAAATAAAAAAGAATAATAGTAATGTTTTCTCTCTCTCTGTATATGTGTATTTGTTTCCAGGACGTTCTATGGGTGCTCGTACTGCTATTGCTGTGTGTAAACGTATGTGTGACAGGCAGAAGGATGCAGTCCAAGGTGTTCTGTGTTTGTCATTCCCACTGAATGTACCAGGAAAACCACAAACATATGTTGAGCGGGGTCGTGACCTGCTTGCACTGTCCCAAACTTCTGTGCTCTTTGTTTCTGGCACTGCAGATAACATGTGTAAACAGGTGAATGCATATCAGAGGTTTTCAGTTGGTTTGGACTTTAAACTGAGTAATGGTCATCCTTGAAGTTCCTGCTGTTGAACCTTAAATGAAAAATTTTGTTATCATACACTCATACTCATGTCGTTCCACGCCTGTATGAATTTTTTTTTTTTTAATTTTCACACAAGAAGAAAGAAAGAAAGTCATACAGGTTTGAAATGACGTGACTGTGAGCAAATCGTGACAGAGTTCGGTTTTATCTGTGAACTAGCCCTTGTAGTTCAAGTTTTATTACAGGAACACAGGATTTTTTTGTTTTTTTTTGTAAAGATATAATATTCAAAAAGGCAATTTGATTCTTCATTACACTGAAACTGTAAGATTCTTTCATATTATAATAATGTAATACAAATATTATCCTTTGTTTGCTTTTTAGATACTTCTGCAAAATATTATGCATATGATGAAGAGCCCTTCTGCTGTTCACTGGGTCAAGGATGCAAACCATGGACTCACAGTACGTGGCAGAACAGAAGAATCAGTACTGGAGGAAGTCAATTCACAGATTATTGCATGGGTACAACAGCACAAATGAAATTCATCTTTATAAATAGATAAATATGGTTATTACTGTTTGGATGGAAGAAGATGGTGAGTTGTTGACCCTAATTGCTCTGTACATTACTGTATGTTAACTGTGTTAAGTATTACAGATTATGTAAAAATAATAAAGATCATAATTATTAAAAAAAAACAATTAATAGTATTATTATCATAATAAACTATTATAATCATATTTATTATTATTCATATTGAGAGGACATTTGCTTGCAAACTATATGACTCACCATTTGTTTGTAAGCTACACGTTTGATATACAGTGGTTATAAAAATGTATCCATTCTCCTGGTAAAATTGCAGCATTTTGAGATTAAAAAATGAATCCAGGTAAAATCATGTCTGATCTTTTTCACCTGCTGTATTAAAAGCAAAAGGCGTTTGACATGATATGACCATACTTTCTGTAACTATATGTTTCTTTTTTCATCTCAGAAACATGCAGTTTTAATATGTAGATTTTTATAGCCACATTTTAGATGAAACCTAGGGAAAAACTGCTTCAAAATATATAGTATTTTTGTAATATAAAACTATAATGATGTTCTTTCGCAAAAACATTATTTTATTTTAATTGATTAGTTATCATTTTTTTCCTAACTGAAAAATATTATACGTTCTGTGTTCCAGCGCAAAAGAATGCTGTATGTGTACCTTTTAGAAACTGTGACGTAATCTCATGAACAAGCGTATGATTGGCTGCATTTTTCTCCCCGGCATTCAGCTGTAAACATGGCGCAGGAACCCTGGAATAAAACTTATATACCGTTTCCAAGTGCTCTTTCTTTGAGTCGAATCCCGTTTACTGACTCAAGTGGTATGTTCTTATATTTTAACCCGTAACGTTATATTTACCGTACACTTTACTATAAAGAGCACATATAAAGCATGTAACGTTAAATAAATACTCGCAATGTGTTTTCCTGTGGCAGATTTGAGCACGTGGATCCGGTAGATTCATGTAAAACGTTAACGTTACCCAAGTGATATAATCTGTAAGCAGCGATAAGGCATTTGACTTCTAACTTTTGATCTTGTCCAATACAAGACTTGTTTACTGGTGTTAGTGTAGTCTACATTACTTCATTATTATTATTTAAATAAGTGCAGTGTTTTTATTTTGTGTAGTAATTGCACGTGTTTGTGTATTATGTATATATACGTACTGTATAAAACGACTGAACTTTATGACTAAACATATACGTACAATTAAGTAGGCCACATGACATTGTAATGATGTTTCTCTGTCTAGATATCTTGATTGAAAGTCTGCTGACTGACTGTGAGAAAGTGTTGACCCTGTTATGTAGTGAAGTTCTACAAACAGAAATCCGTGTTCTATACGAACTTCTTCACGTTTTGAACAACGGCTTTAGACAACACAAGCCATTCCGAGCATTAAAACAGGTGGGAACCAAGTACTTCAATGTACATATTGCATGCCTGCATATTATATTTAGTATTGCGTAATTATGTCAAGACCATGATTAAAAATCCCTAATTAATTTATTTGCAATGTATGATCTCATATTTATGTAATTTTCAGGTTGAACAATGTGTAGACCGCTTGAAAGAGATGAGGTTACAAGCAGCAGTGGAAGATTTGAAGGAACTGTGTCCAAACAAGCTTCAAAGGTAAGGTATAGGTTAAACAAATTATACACGTTTTCCATATCATCATGGTTTTGAGAATAGGTCTTTCTCTCTGTGTAGGGATGCTGGAGCAGAGGTTGGGGAGTGTGATGTTCCCAGTCAGCCCATGTTGGAGTGGCTCTGTCTCAAACTACTAGGAGCCTCCAGTCTTTTAGCCCGAACGCTGGAGCGGTGCACCCAAGCTTTCATGTATCCTAAATATTCACATTCACAACCATGTACTTTGGTTTGAAAATTCTTATGATAGAAGAGCTGTGCATGGCTGTGATCCTTCACACCCCAGTTAGACTGACACGGCAGCACCTGCTGCTGAACGAGTTCGTTGTGCTGAATGTGGTGATAACCAGCATGCTCAGTCGTCTCTGGTGAGTCTTGTGTTTCCAGTATGATTTACCATACTTTCATCGCACCATATATAAATCTTGAAGATGGTTAGTTGGGGAAACTGCAGGGATTTAGCAGCATTTCATATTTCTTTTCATTCTCAATAGTTGGAATTTGGAATAATTTTGACTTAGTTTCAGTATAATCAAAGATTTGACTTTATTTATTTATTTATTTATTTATTTATACTTTCCTAACCATATTTTGCTGACACATTTGTACCCAGAAGGTATGGGGATGTCCTCGTTTGTAAAAAGTTTTGAAAAATTGTCTACGTGATTAGACAGGTCTACATGATCTTGTACATGAGGACGAAAGTTTTTACCACACACCAACAGAAAGCTGCTTTGAGTAGACATTTACTTTTGTGTGAGATGGCTACATTGTTGCACTATTAAAAGTAGACAATGGACCTTTTTTATCCAGAAAATTTTGCCAACATTTCTCTAATGTGAATGCCGGTTATATAGGTTACAGTATTTATAACTAGCTATATATAAAAACAATATATGTCCATGAAATGTCCCCATTAAGTAAATTTGTGTTTATAATAATATGAAAAACAATATTAAACATGTATATTTACTGGCTTGTTTATGGATAGCTTTCAAAACAAAATTGAAGAATGTTCAACAAATATAATTCTGAACTGGGATAACAGATTTTTTTTTCCTGTCATATTTTATTATTTCTTAGGGTGTTCTTCAGAGGCATTCTGAGAGCCCTCATCCCCATGTACAAAAGAACCATTGAACTCCTCCAGAAGGTGTCTCAGTCTCAGCCCATGGCCTACCTGACTGACTTCACCCTGCCTGGGGACATGAAAGACTTCCTGTGCCTGACATACCCAGATCTACTGTTGGAAGAAGGCACCAAAGACACTTTAAGTGCCAAAAAAGGGAAACAAAAGTCCAACTTTTCTCTCCTTTCCAGGTTGTTTGAGAGTAAAGGGCATGAAAAGGGTAATGGAGAAGAGGAGAGAGAGATGATGCCAATAATAGCTGCCGGTTATGATGATGATTCTAGTCTGGACCTAGGGGCAGCGGTTTTACAGCGACGACCAGGTTATTTGGGTTTTCTTACCTGCTATGTTTTTGTGTAATTTATACTGCTTTGCGTTTATACATAAATGTTATGTAATCATATTTGCTTGTAATTCTCCAGATGTCTCAGCCTGTGGACTGGACATGAAGGTTGTGCTTCAACAATCTTGTAAATCCACCAAACAGGTATTTAATCTTTAATTGTATGATGCCATTGGCTAGTCCTGGGATGTTACCATTTCTGTTTTTGCCACTCACATTTATATCAGATATGTGGAAGCCCATTTCCACCATGTAAGAAGAAAAAAAAAACACGCTTTGGTAATTTAAAACTAAAAGTATCAATATCAATTTCCACTGACTTATTTCCACTTCCAATAGCTGCTCGCATAAAATTCAAGGCGTTGATGTTTGCCTACAAAACCACCACTGGCTCTGCAGCCCTTATTACTTCAGACTTACGTGTTCCACATGTTCTTGCGTTCTGCAAGTGAACGTCTCTTTATTGTGCCATCCCAAAGAGGCACAAAATGACTTTCACAGACTTTTAAATTAAATGTTCCCTCCTGGTGGAATGACCTGCCCAACTCAATCCGAGCAGCTGAGTCCTTAGCCATCTTCAGGAATCGGCTAAAAACACATCTCTTCTATCTCTATGTGACCCTCTAACTCTAGCAATCTCTATTCTAGATCTATTCTTTAAAATAAATAAATGAAAAACTTGTCCCTTTTAGACTTCTTAAAAAACAACAACAACAAAAACCTAACACTAGTACATTTTGTATATTATCTGTTTTCTTTTTATTTATTATACAATTAACAAAAGCAAAAAGGCCTCTAACACTAGCTTTCTCTATTCTTTTTCTATTGTTTTCTCTTTTTATTTATTACATAATGTAGAAAAAAAAACCTTGCTACATGTACTGTGTAAAGCTAACTGAGACTTGTTTTAGCACTTGTCATGATATCATTGCTCTTTTTCCATTGCTCTCATTTGTAAGTCACTTTGGATAAAAGCGTCTGCTAAATGACTAAATGTAAATTTATATATGTGTGTGTGTCTCAATCTCAATCGACTTATAATTTCAATTTAGTCATAATTTTGATTTTCCATCTCATATTTATGACTTAGAGAAGCATGTTTCTTTTTTTTCTTGTGTGCCAGAAATGAGCTTCTATACAAATAAAACTGAAGAACTTTTTTTTTTTTTAATGTTGACAATTTGACAATTTTGATACATTATTTCCAAAGATGTCTCTAGAGCCAGAGATGAAAACGGACATCTCAAGTCAAGCTGCAGTCTTTCAAAAGAGGAAGTTTTTGAAGTCGCTGAGGAAGGTGTCTTCTTTTAGAAATATGGCTGCCCATCTGAAGGAAATGATGCACTGGTGCCGGAGCTGTAAGTTTCATCAAGGGCGTAAGCACCTGGCCTTCTTGCACCTGAAATGTCTGAGAATGGAAAGTCTGGAAGCTGAAGGTGTCAGGTACAAAAAATACTCTTAAATGAAATTTGTGTTTCTTAGTCATTCTTTCAGCAGGAGTGTATATTATTGTGTATATCATATCTAATCATGTGTATATATTTTTTTAAACTCAGGGTGGAGAAGAGATTGAAGAAGTTTAAGTTAAAAGTTCAAAAGGCATTGATGCTTCAAAACACTTTTCCACAAAAACATTCCAGTTCCTTCATTGCACTTTGGAGAACTTGGCGGCACCATGGAACCTTCATGGCACGCTACAGAACTGCCAGACGTAGATCTGTATTTTCCAGGAGGTGTTCTAGACCAGTTAAAGACTTGTTTGTTTCATTGAAACACAGGCCACAGCAACAGTCCTCAAAAGAAGAGGTGTCAGGAAACAATAAGGTACCTGGATCTGAGGAAAAAATAGAATCGCAGAATGCCTTGCAGAAACCAAATATGCTGAATGATGATATTGATGATATTTTTGCATCATTTGGATTTTAAGTGGTTCATAGTGTTGGTTTATTTTATTTTATTTGTATTTTTTGACAAATCTGGGCTCAAAAATTGACCACATCACTGTGAAAAAGCTACAGTTAAAAAAAATGGTGTATATTGTATGTGACTTTTTGTGCACAGTTTTAACTTTGTAGTGAGAATTAATGTTTAATTTTGGATAGACAAATGACAGATGATAGACAATGAACTCTGCTGCATGGAATGTGAAAATCCAAAGAAATAAACTGAAAGAGTAAAACTGTATTGTTACCAAATATTCCCACCCTGTTAAAGGTGTTCCAGGAAACAGCTTAAAACATGAACTGAAACAAACATGCATAAACATGTCCAAAATAACTTGCAACTACTGTACAGATCTGATCAGCACAGATTATTTCTGTGGTTGAGATTATCAGAAAAAGAGTTTTCAGTAGCTACTTAAAATATCAGTCTATGAATGCTTAAAGTGCATAAAATGTTTAAAGATGTGAAATGAGTAACTGCAAAAGCCAAATACTATGTTTGCGCAGTGAATTATGCTTGATGTTACACCAGGTCTATTAA
>SCHK01441309.1:0-12643 GCA_004124795.1 Poropuntius huangchuchieni
AAAAAAAAAAAAAAAAACGCTGGTAGGGAAAGAGTTAATAATAATTTTTTTCTTTTTTTTTTTTTAAAAAGGAAAGAAGGCTCAAAAACCAAGTTGGTATGTATATGTATGTACCTTAGAGGTAGAAAACGTGTGCGATACAAAATGGCTCCTAGTGTCCACTGCACTTCTTTGTCATACACCAGCAGGGCCGTCCTGAGATTCTCGTAGGCCGCTGGAAACGCAAAACCTGAGTGGAGCACCTCATACATCCACGCAGACTTAAAGCACTGATACCTGCAGGAGGAGAGGAACAGCCCATCTATCCATTTCTCCAAACTGATCACTCACACTATGTTATCTACACTGTTGATGTATTATTTTCTACCATACGCCTTTGTACTGATGAGAAGTCAAAGCTGCCCTAATAGAGGTTTTTGTATTTTAAACTTACTTCAGTCTATGTTGATCAGCATGCGAGGCATAAAGTCCTCGATCAAAACGTTCTTTCAAAGTCTTCCACTGGGTGGCACAGTAACTCTGAAATTAAAAGTATAATGTAATTAATAACCTACGGTCAGTATAAACAAATGTAATAATGAGAAATTTATAAGCAATTTTTGTAGGTTGGTCATTTTTGACTGGGAACACCACATTTTGGAACAAAAAATTAATATACACTGGAACAAAACTTAAGGGTTGAAAAAAAAAAAAAAAAAAAAAAATCTATGAAACACTTGTTGTAACAACATCTTATTTCTTTCTTCTAATTTTCTTTTATGCATCACAAAAAGAGACCTTTTGAAGAATGTTCATGCTGCTCTGTTCCATACGAAAGAAGCAACCTTTCTTTTTGGAGCTTTGATTCTATTGAAAAAAGAGCAGCATGAACGCACAGTAAAATGTCAGTGTACCTTAGCAGCGTTGGTATATTTGGTGGAGTTGTAGTCTCCTCCCATGCGCAGTACATCTTCAGTACAGTAGTAGAACTCGGAGAAGCCGTAGAACTGGCTGTTGGTGAAGTCGATGGGCGGCTGGTAGACTCCGTTCAGCGATGTGCTGGTGTCGTTGGTGCGGTTGAGGAACGGCTGGAGCAGCAGACGGCAGCGGTCGAAGTCTCCAGTGCCACGCAGGTGAACTCTCTGGTCCTGAGGACCCACCTCATCCTGGAGGTCAGCTGGCAGACAGGGGTCGAGGATGGGTGAGTCTGCGCTCTCTCCTTGATGCTGACCCAGCAGCCTAGAGACGGTAGTGATCGATGAGATTTTGGTTTACATCAAATACTCACAATGTAAATGAGAGTGTTAAAACAAAAGACGTTTTAAAAATGGTTATTTAAACTTCAAGATAATAAAATGCAGCTAAGCTTGATTTATTAGTTCAATAAATTAGTTATTTAGTAGACTCCAATCGGATGTTTGCGTGACCACTTAATGTTCATGGAAGCCGGCACATGTTATTGTTAATAAATTAAATGTTAATAATAAAATAAAAATTAAATAAATAAATAAAATGTTTGTTTCATAAAAAAAAAGCTATAAACTAGATAGACAATGAACAGCAACAAAAGGCTAAAACATAAGTTATCACTTTAACATCGCTGTTCGGTAAGATTTTTTTTACCAGTTGGTACATTTTTTCAGTCTTTTTTTTTTCTGTTCAATTTTCTTCCACTTAATTTTTTTTAATGAATCAAGGCTGAATTTATTTGATCAAAAATACAGCGAATGCAGTAGTATTTTGGAATATTATAATGGAAGACTTTTCTGTTCTAATATATTTTATAATGAGAATATAAAACATTATATAATTTTTATTAAATAATTCATACAATTTATAGAAATACATGTACATAATCACAACAAATATTTGTAAATTGTATATTTTATTTTATTCCTGTGATGCAAAGCTGAATTTTCAGCAACATTACTCCAGTCTTCAGTGTCATATGATCGTTCAGAAATTATTATAATTTACTGATTTGATGCAAGAAACATTTATCATCATCATCATCATTATTATTATGAATGCTTAAAACAGTTTTGTTGTAACATTATAAATGTCACTTTTGATCAAATTAATGCATCTTTGATGAATGAAAGTATAAACTTATATAGAAATAAAAATCGTAAAGCATTGTCTAGCTCATGTTCAACAATATTTTCAAAAAATATTTGATCTTACTTGTTTTGGATTTGTGTGGTGCTGATGAGGTTTTCCTCATATCTCTGGCGGGCCGCATTTCCACCAAAACCCAAAAATGTTGAGACATAAACACGGTACACGTGTTCTGTTCTGTGAGCGTCACAGCCCAGGTTAAACTCCGCCAGCAAATTCTTGGCTATCTCTTCCTGGTAGCACACAGCAAATCACAGACAGAAATATAAGACTGCTGTGGAGAACAGATGTTCAAAGAGGTTCATCTTCTAAAAATGCAGATCAACAGATCTACTCTGAATTGCATGTTTCTTTAAACACAGAGGCAGCAAAGCAAGTGAAGTGAGAAGCAGCATCATATTTGTACAATGACATTTAAAGGAACGTTGGGGGTTCAGAACAAGTTGAGCTCTATCAAAAGCATGTGTGGCATGTTGTTAATTACCACAGGAAAATAGTGACTCATCTCTCAAAAAAATTAACATTTAGAGCAATGCATTTACAATGGAAGTCTATGGGGGCGAGACGATTGGGCTCAACGTGTTGATCAAGAACATTCCTTTAATAGCTCAACGCTCTTATATAGATACAGAAAAATACTAAAGAACATTATAAAAACACTGAACACTTCATTTGGATTGTGTATGATTTCAGCGGCATTCTGTTATGTCGGGAGTTTTCCTCTAAAACAATTGTACATACAGAATTAAGTCAGTTATTATACTCAGAAAAACAAACAATCATTGAACACACGCACACACACACACACACACACACGCACACCAAATTCATAGATTGCTAATATTAGATTATGAAACTCTCCCTAAATTACAGAGATTCAGTTAAATGATCAAATATTGTTTAAAGGGGCCATATAATTAATAAAAGTAGATAAACAGGATTATTTGATTTACATACAGAAGCCTTAAAGGTACAGCAGGAAAAACAGCCTGTCTGATTAATTCTGAGGGTCAGAGAGGAAAGAAATGGTCTTTTGAAAAGAAAAAACAAAACAAAACAAAAACAACCCCATTTCATAAGAAAACAATTATTTTATGCTGTAGTGAATTGGTGAATGAGTCCGAACGAGACTGTACGAATGAGTCAGAACGAGACCGTATGAATTAAGTCAAATGAGACTGTACAAATTAGTCCGAATGAGACTGTACTAATTAGGTCAAATGAGACCGTATGAATTAGTCCGAATGAGACTATATGAATTAATCTGCATGAGAATTAGTCTGAAAGAGATTGAATGAATTAGTCCAAATTAGATTGTACGAATTAGCCTGAATGTGATTGTACAAATTAATCTGAATGAAACAGAAAATGAAAACACCACCAATTCACAGACTGCAATAAAAGTTTTGGTATAAGAAATCTTCACTGACATTGTAAGTGGACTTCAGAATAAGAAAAAAAAAAAAAAAAAATTCTGAATTTGGTCCCCTTTAAGAAATAACTTTTGAAGAGTGATTAGTATTGTTCTCAGAGCTTAAGCGCCATGCTGCTATATGAGCATGCAGCAGGCTTATCTCAGTCCAAGGCATCAGTTCAGCAAATTCACCATGGCCTTGTACTGCACTGGGCCAAGGACCACCG
This sequence comes from Poropuntius huangchuchieni, assembly GCA_004124795.1. Taxonomy (NCBI): domain Eukaryota; kingdom Metazoa; phylum Chordata; class Actinopteri; order Cypriniformes; family Cyprinidae; genus Poropuntius; species Poropuntius huangchuchieni. The sequence goes on from SCHK01441309.1 coordinate 3,739, forward strand.
AGTACCAGGAGAACGAGAATGAGAGAATGAGAATGACAAAGCCAAACTTTCAGCTTTCAAAAATATGGGAAATTTTCATAGATAATAACCTGTTGTGGAGAAGCAAAGCTTACAGTTTTGGGCACTTCGTATGCGATTTGAGTGGAGACGCCACCCATGTCCAATACGCCAGCCGTGCGCTTGCGCACCAGCGTCTCCTGCTGGTCACTGCCAGGAACCTGCACCTCCACCACTGCCTCATGTTCTGAGAAACAAGAGCACAGAAAATATAACCAAAAAAAAGAGAGAAATGAAAGTGTAGATGAAAAGCAACTTTTGTAGGGGCTGTACAAAATGGCACAATATCACTTACCATCCTCAACATGATTGAATCGTCCCAAAACAAAGTTGATACCTATCCATGCATATACTCCTGCAATAAACAAGCAAACAATTTTCACTGAACTCAGTTTTTCACTCAAAATATTTTTTTTTTTTTAAAGAAATTATACTATTATTCACCAAAGATTCATCCAAAAACACTTATGCTATAAAATAAATGCTGTTTTGAACTTATTTAATGAACAATCCTGAAAAAAAATGCATCACAGTTTTCTTAAAACTATTAAGCAGCACAATGGTTTTCAACATTGATAATAATTAGAAATGTCTCTTTAGCAGCAAATGAGAATTTAAGAATGATCTGAAGGATCATGTGACACAGAAAACTAAAGTAATAATGCTGAAAATTCAGCTTTGCATCACAGAAATAAATTACATTTTAAATATGCTACCATACGAAAAAATTCACAATATTACAATATTATTTTTCTTGTATTTGTGATCAAATAAATGCAGCCTTGATGAACTTTTTTCTTTTAATCTTACTGACCCTAAACTTTTTGAACGGTAATGTGGATTTGTGCAACATTTAAATGAACCCCTGCATTTCTGAACTGATGACTCTATAGGTGGTCTAGAAGAGGTTCAGAGGTGGGTCTTACCTTCCTGTTTGCCTGAGATAACTTCTACATGGGAGTCGGAGAACAGGAAGTTGAAATTTACAGGAATGTCAGTCCGCAAATCCTCCAGCAGGGCCTCCTGTTGGCTGCAAACAAACACAATCTTAGCACATGCGGCAGCTGTCCCACAGCGTGCAGCTAATATAAGGTGTGCATTTGTGTGAGTGTGTGATTAGACACCTTTCAGGCAGGACTCTCATTCCTGCAGTGCACAGGATGTAGAGAGGCGTTTCCTGGTGCTTGTTCTTAGGGATGTGCTCAGCAGCAAAGCTCAGCAGAGGGCTGATGTAGTCGCTGGCCTTGTCTGGTGTGGATGCGTACTCTGAAATACCTGAACAAACAGAAACCAGTGTTACTTGTAGGGCTGAGTACTGACACAAATTTCATGATTCGGTTCACAAGCTCTTGATTTGATAAACATTTCAATAGTGGCTGTCATAAAAACAATACATTTCTTCCAATTTTTTATTTTTTTTTATTATTAATTTTTTGTTTTTTAAATGTTATCATTTAGAGTTTTTTTTTTTTTTTTTGCATAAAATGACAATATGGCAAAATAAAAAAATGCTATGTTTTCAGACATGTTTATATTCATATTTAGACAACACATTACCAATGTTTCAACTTCAGAAGAGTTAAGAAATTAACATTTGGTGGAATAAATGAGTTCTCAATAATTTCGAATTTTGAATAACTCTCATTTTCAAAGCATTTGCTATTGTTTTTGTCAATTGTCATTTTCTGGAAAAATGCTCTAAATGACACTAATTTTACTTGATATTTGGAAGAAATGTTATCAGACTTTTATAGAATAAAACAAATATTAACATTTTACTCAAAACCATCCTAAGTAAATCCAGAGAAAACAAGAGTTTTCAAGCGGTCTCATTTTTTTCCGTAGCTGTACATTAAATATGACATCAATTAAGTGAAAGTCATAATGATAAGTAAAGTAAATTATAATGAATATGTAACGTAGAGCATATATTTATCAAAATGCTTCTCTAAAGATTTTTCAAGCTGACTATTGAGTTTATTGATATTAAATGGCTTTCCTGAGGTAAATGTAGCATTAAACTACATTAAACAATCTGTCATGCCACATTAAACAGCATCAAAACAATATTTTGCATTTGTTTTTTTGAATTTTGTGTCAGAATTGGAAAGCTGAGACTTTGTTTCATATTAAAAGCAACAAAGCTCATGTGAATATTGGATGGGAGGTGCAATATAAATAATGCTTAGTAACGCATGGTTGGTTCATGCATCAACAGAAAAAGCATAGACAAAAAGACTGAATCTTTGGATTCAATATCGGTTCATCAAAACAAGAATAGATTAAAATCAGGAAACTGATATTGTCAGCCCAGCCCTAATTATTTGACCATTCACCACTCCAAGCCGTAATTCTGTTCATTCGTTCTAGTGTTCATTTCGTTAACGAAATCTATCACAAAAAATGTTTGTCAATAAATTTTTTCCCCTGACTAAAACAATACGATGACGAGGAGATAATAAGGTAATTAAATGATAACTGAGACTATATCAACATGCAGTATTGCTGACGAAAAAAGAAGAGAATAAAATGTAGTTAAAAGAACAAAAACTGTCCAAAACCTTTTTAATTTGTTGCAAGAAAGTGGAGGCAAAAGTCTTTTTTGCCATTGTTTTTATAGAGAAACGTTAATACAATTTGGAATTATTGAAATTACTATTTGGAATTTCTCTATTTTAGAGTAGTTTTTCTTTTTTACACCAGTTTTTACAACGTAGACAGGGCAGTGTATATAAAGTCTTTGGTGTTTATTTAGCCTCTAATTAATATCCTGTTATAAATCTGTACACTATATGAAGTAAAATAAACCATGCATATAAATCAATATTCTATTGGTGAAAAAGAAACTTCTGATGAAATGTAACTGCCCAAATAACAGCAATCATTGCAATTAAAATTGAGCAAAATATTTTAACCAAAAATTTTAACCATTATACAGCAAGACGAAAATGTTTCCACTGACTAAAACTAGACTAAAACGCTCAGACATTTAGTCGACTGTAACATGACTAAAACAGGACAAGTTGACTAAATATGATAAAAACTAAAAGTTACAATTGACGCAAGACTAAGACTAAATTAAAAATAGCTAACAAAATTAACACTGAAGGTCACTGCACACAGAGTCTAAAATTCTCGTCTGAAATTTTTGCAAGTTTAAAAATAAATACAACCTCACGTTTACACACCATCTCTGAAACTTTTGTCAGCAATAAAAAAATTCAGATCAGGTTCGATATTCAAGCATTTTAAAAGGGAAAGGATGAAGAATACAAAAAAAAAAAAGTGGTCTTAGTGTGCAAGGACCTTAATTCATTCCCACACTGACCTGGCTTGATCTTCATCACTACAGGCTTCCTGTGCTTGTCTCGCATCTGTTTGATATCTAGGAGCTCATGCGGGTTGCCGTTGTGCCGAGGCCAGGTGTACACAAACACACGGGAGCCGCTGCTGCCACAGTCCACCACCAGCCCGTAGTTCAGGTTGGGGTTATTAGTGTCCGTGGCCTCCATATCCGGCACCCGACCCAAACGTCTAGTGGAGACACATTGATCAGGATGATTCGTTTTCCTTAGACGCATAACAGAAATAACACAACTGATGAGAACTGAGAACGTTGTTTTACGTGTGGAGGTGTCTGTCCTCTCTTAACCAGCTGTACTGGCCCTTCCCTGTGACCAGCAGCAGGTACAGCAGCCCCATCACACCAGTCAACAGACCCAGCAGCAGCAGCTGCCTGAAGGAAGGCAACAGGAACCGCGGCAGAACCACCGGAGACAGGCTGAAGTGCCAGGATGCTGGAAACAGGCAGGAAATGCTAATCCTGTAGAGAGGAACAAAAATATGATGAGAAACCTATCACTATGGTTACTGAATCCTCTTAGCTTGGCTAAAATTAGGAAAGACATGCACTAGAAAAAAATATTTTTGGTGCTAGTTTAATTTACTTTATTAAAATGAGCTAAAAGCAACATGTTCAGTTGACTGAAATATGCGAGAAGTTTACTTTTGTGGTGGGAATACATTAATCATTTTTGTTGCATTAACTGAGAATGCATGGGTGGATTTTTTTCAGGCACAACTGTGTATTGTCATTAATATTTGTGATGTATGAAGCCCAGCTCACACAAAGGTCACTTTCAAACCAAGCAGCTTTCTATTGGTCACTGTGGCGACACATGACTTACTTGCTGAAATCATTCACCTGTGCACAAAATTCATAACTGTGCGATTGCAACTGAAATGACTGGATTTCAGCTGTGAAAATTTGCCAAACAACAGCAAACGTCACCGCACATTCAGTGTTTAATTTTCAGTTATGTTGAACATTTAAAAGAGTTTCTGCTGTTGATGTTTTCTGTGGTTACCACTGCACTGACGAGCAGAGATTGTGGTTATTCGTAGAATTAGTTATATGGTGTTTTTACTTCATTAAATGAAAACAGCTATGCTACCGTCAGTGCAGTGACAAGTAGTGACAATGTAAAAAGTTAGCATTACAATGAGAAATCAACAAATATGTTCTTGTTCACTTTGTTAAATTTTACTTAACTTAGATAAGTGGATTTTTTTATGGAAACCTATTACTAATTAACTAAGAATAAAATAAATTAGGTAATTGCGACTTTTTCTCTAACAATTCTGGCTTCTTTTTGTTTTTGCACTGTGAGATAAAAAAACAACAAGATTTCAAGATATAAACTAGCAATTCTGAGAAGAAATTTCTCTGTTTCTATTTGAAAAGTTTTTTTTTTTTTAGTCCATGGCGGAAAAACAAAATTTGTAATTTTTTTTTTTTTGTTTACTTTTTTCTCAAAATTGCATTTAAAAAAAAAAATGTCTGAATTGTGAGATTAAAAAACAACTGTGATTTTTTTTTCTGGCCTTTTTTCAGAATTGTGAGGGAAAAAGTCTGAATTTTGAGATAAAAAAATTGCAGTAATAAGCTCACGCAGATTTTATTTAACACAATGTGTGAAATACACTTGAACAATCTGTGTAAAGTCAGAGGGTTGTTTAAATTTTACTAGTCTGCAGCAACAAACCATTCACAACCAGACTGGGATTGTGCATGTAGAAAGCAAACAACATCTATTCTTATTTCACGTTGACTTTAAAGGCATGTCAAGCAGGAGAAACATCATATAATAAATAAGGTAAGAATTTATTTGCCATTATTACATACATCACATTTCACATCAACCACTTCTCAAATAACTTTAGTTTTGTACTTGCCTTCCCATTGCTGGACTGGATGAAGAGGTGATGTGGACGAATCAAACCTTTACTGGCAGCTTCTTCGCTGTACAGGTGTATTCCTCCATGACGTCATATTTCAAGGCACCATCATCATCATCATCATCAGGGGCTTTCACACGTGTTCAGGTGTGCTGAGGAGACGTGGCATGTCCTGACATGAGGAAGTGGGGGGGGAAAAAAACGCTTCACAGTTCACTTGAAGACAGACGTTCATGTCTATAACGAGACCTAAGCGATAGATCACAATTAATGTCTTTGACACGATCTAGTTAGCTGCCTACATAGATAGCATTCATCGGGGCTTTCAAAGGCGTCTATGAGTCTCATAATAAACGAATCGAACATAACCTAAATGCTGTTTAGTTAGGCAGCTCACTAGATTTTGAAACGCAACCACAATTAACGTCAGATAAGGCCGAGAACAGTTTCGATGATAAACGGATGCCAACTTAATAGTTAAAAGTAGGTCTGTAAGGTTTTGGAGAGATAGACTTGACTGATTAAATGCTGTCAGACGTGTTATCCTCTGACCAGATAAATATCTGTATGAACGCAGGAAGATGTTCTTACCGTTCGGCTAACGTTACATCTGGGACGAATGCGTCAATAATAGAGCCATCCTCTGTGTTTTATGAATTCAGTCGTCCTATGATTGAAATCCTCTCGGTGAACACATAAATATGGCACTTTAATTCCCCTGGCAGTGATGAGCGTTCAAATGTGGTCGAGAAAAGCCGCTAATTCCCGGTAGTTACCGAGCAACAGTTCAGTTCAGTAGTAAAACGGTCAGTGCGCATGCGTGTCAATTCCGGAAACTGCGTGTACACTGCTGCTCTGACGTCATCTTGCGTTTCCAATTCGTCATTGGTAAACATCGAAAGTTAGGATTAATGTACACTACCGTGTAAAGGTTTGGAGTAGATAACTTTTTTAAAATAAATTAATACTTTATTCAGCAGTGACAATTATGATACAGAAAATGTCTCTTTTAAAGCAAACGCAGATGTTTTAAACTTTCTATTCATAGTATTATCCTTAAAAAATTAAGCAGTTTTAACAAAAAACTTTTTGCCATTCTGAAGGATCATGTGACTCTGAATAAATTACATTTCTTTAATTTTAACTAAGTTGTAATAATATTTCACAATATTATTATTTTTACCCTATTTATTCTTATATACATAAATGCAGACTTGATAAGAAAATGTGCCTTCTTTTAGAAACAATACATCTTACCAACCTCTCTCTTCTTAAAACAACACGCACACACAATATTCTTTATTTGGCATCATAATTTGTAGTTTTATTAGAATAATACATTGTACAGACTTTACAAACTCAAAAAGGCCACTCTTAAAACTTTCTTTAAAAAACAAAAATAGACATGCCATTACAAACATGAATAAGGGCTTTTCATAAAGACTTGGTAGGGCTTATTACAATGCAAGGACACACAAGTACTGTATCTGATGGCTTTCTTTAGTGGATAGCGATTAACCCATTTTAGTGGCTGCTTGCGCTGAAAGGTCGGTCACTGAGCCGGCTCCAGCCTCCTGTGAGCTGAGATACTTCCTCTTGGCACAGCTGAGGAGCAGAGAAAAGAAAACATCTGTTTTTACAAGGTCATAATCAATCATAAAAACTATTACAAGAAAAAGAGCAGTGAAATATATTTATATTAATTTAAAAAGATTAAAACAAGCACAAATTTAACAAACTATAAATGTGCACTGCAATACAAATAAAAAAAAAAAGTCTGAATCAATAACAGATGGTCTCATTTAATTTTTTGGCAGTTTGTTTTGATATTGGGTCTGGGAGATTTAAACAGGAAGGGGACATTTACACAGGAAGGGGACATTTGATTGACATTTAAAGCAATCAACCACAATCTGCCTTTTGTATTTGAACATTACACATAATGTAATAACTAGGCAAGTTTAAAGGAACCTGTGTCAGAGACTGTAAGTCGGCTTAGTTCTCTATCTAATTCCTCATCTGTGATGCCTAGGCTGGAATCAGGCACGGAGGGCAGAGACTGGACAAAATCAGCATCCAGGATACCCGTTTTTCTTGGAGGAGAAATAGGATGCGTCGGGACCACTGGGAGCACGTCGTTATCTGGGATGGTTTTCTCCAATAATGACTTCAGCTCCTCCTCCAACTCCTCTGAATCCTCACCTGTGAGCACATTTTAAGGCAGCTTTATGGTAAAGACTGTTCCAGCTCAGTTGTGGAAGAGTGGAAAAGGCAGAAATAACAATCATAGCAAACAACTTCCACCTATTATTCCACACCCAGGAAGAGTTCTCATGGTCTGCAGACATTGCTCATATACAGAATTCATCTGGGAAATTCATATAGTTTAGAAAATACATTTAGGGAAAAACATATATACCAGAATCCAGCGCTCCACTGGCAAGAGTCTGGTTGACTTCATCCTGAGTGTCGCATAACTGTGCAAAAAGCATAAATGTAAAATAAAGGACTTCTTTTTAAAGTATGTATAATTACATTCTAACTAATATTAGCATAAACAATGCATTTCTGATGAATCACCTCCTGTATCTGATCAACCAGGTTTTCTGCTCGCTCCACAGTCACACCCTTCAGTGAGATTCTCAGAGCCGCCACACCTGCCTGGTATGCCTGCATCACCTGTTCACACGTATTGAAAAATTGCATTAATCCATGCATAATGTACAGTGCCTCCACTAATATTGGCATCCTAGGTAAATATGAGCAAAGGCGGCTGTGAAAATAAATCTGCACTGTTTAACCTTTAACCTTCAGATTGGAGAGATGATGTAAAACGCTGGGCAAAAAATGTGTCTATTTAAAAGTAAAGCTCTGATTGGAGGATTTAAACTCTTGACATCTGGCAACCCTTATGCATGAATGCTTGTGGAGGCATGATACCAATGAAAGACAAAGCAAATGCCAAACAAATAAAATTTTCAGGATAAATCTGTGGGAAAATATTGCAGATGATTATGCTTAATAGAGACAAGCAATAATCATGATCACGATGCATGTGAATTATTGTGCAATCATAATGTCATGTGATCATTAAACAACATCAGAGAACTATGGGCATGTGAATGTGCTGGTAAATTACTGAAATATTCTCAGGGCGTACTTCAAGTAAATATTTTAGTTCAAAGTTCGGCTGACAAAAATTTGGGGAATTCCTGCTTTAAGCGGTTTAGACAACATTCATTTCAGAAAAACGTGAAGAAGAAAAGTGCAATGCAGTGCTGGCTTGTACGAGTGTGATGTGGGGAAGCGTGGGTGACATTCAATGGTGTTGGACAACAGCATGTGTTGCAACTCACAGCAGACGGTCAGTGCATCTGTGTGTCTGTGCGTCTTACCAGACGGTCGGTTTGGGAGTTTGCTATTCTGTCCAGGATCCCCTTCACTGTCTCAAGCTGAGCAAACAGACGGTCTGCTTTCTTCTCCACCCGCTTGCCTCCACGTAAACACCTCAGGGCCTGAGGCAGGAAAAGGTGGCAATTCATTAAAGGGGTGGTTTACTGTTTTTTTTCTAGGTTTGATTGCAGTCTAAAGCCCCGTTCACACTAGCAGC
>SCHK01441311.1:5832-22325 GCA_004124795.1 Poropuntius huangchuchieni
CGTCCAAAACGTTCATTTCGTTGAATTTTCAGCAGCCATTACTCTAGTCACATGATTGTTCAGAAATCATTTTAATTTGTTAATTTGCTGCTTCTAATATGTTGATGTTCTTCTGTCCATCAAAGCCTTATTTTCATTTGTGTTCTTGTATGGAGAAAAATGACATCTACTCGAATTAAGGTCCATTAGAAAGTTTATTCTGTTTGACAACATTTTGTTTAAGGACTGATTTAAGTTTCAGTTGCTGCGCCATACAGGTTTAATATGAGGAAACTTGTTAAAAGTAACATGTACAGTATGGGCCGCTGTGCTGGCCTCCCACTTACTTTAATAGCATTAAGATGGATTAGACAACAGCTCAAGATCTAATTAATTAAACTGTGCCTGCTCGGGTCATGCATTCAGTCCCACCAGCATTTACTGCATGCTCTATTCCTCACATAAAACACTATCCTGCACTAAATATTCTTGTTTGTCCTCTTTCACTTTCTCTTTGACCACCGACGTCATTTTAAGGGAAGTCACAGGAAGCCATATACATTATTCAGTATGGTGAAGCATATTTCTCAAATGGATTTGGTTACATTTACTGGAATATTTAATCAGTGGAATCTGTTAAAGGGATAGTTCACCTTAAAAATCAAAGCTCCGTCATTTCCTCACATTTCATGACTGACTGACGTTTATGAACCACAAAAGAAGTTGTTTAGCCTGATGTTTAAAGGGATAGTTCACTCGAAATCATTTATTCACCTTCAAGTTGGTAACCAAACTGTTAATAGTAGCCATTGACTTCTATAGTATGGGGAAAAAAATACCTACCAGTAACATTCTTCAAAATATCTTCTTTTGGGTCCAAGGTTTTGAACAACTTTTAAGCTGCTCTTTTCCAAATAGGGACCATGGCTGTCAAGAAAGACTTTCAAACCAGTGTTTGTGGTGAATGATTTAAAATTTTGGTCTGTTCCTCACACAAATTTATTGTGCTGCTTCACAACACTTGGAAAATAGCACATGAATCATATGGACTACTTTCATTTACCTATTTGGAGCTTGGCAGACCTAGTCCTCATTTACTTTTATTGTATAGAAACATCTACTTTTGTGATCCATTGGAGAAAGAAGAAAAGTCATGTTTAGAGCGACATGAGGGCGAGTAAATGAAGACAGACTTTTTTTTAAATATTGCTTTAGGTTTTAGATCTCAGATAGGATTCTTGTTGTCTTTGTTCATGCCTTTCTGCCATACACGTACAATGATCTAATCATAACAGGCGTAGATCAGTGAGTCAGGTCTTTTTAATGCCAGTTTTAACTCCTCAGCTTTATGTGCTTTGATATCTTTATAATTTTCTTGTTTTTCCTGCCATCTGAGTAACTTGGCTTATTATTGTAATTAGTAAGGACCAGGATGGGTTTTCACAGGCATGTAGCTCTGCACAGGGCTGTTGTTTTGAAGCTGGTGTTTAGGGGAGTATCAAGATAATATGGGAGGAAGCTTTATTATTGGTCGACCCACCTCCACCTCCCATTCCTTATTGCTCCCAATGTGTTGCTTTTTATCCACACTGCTGTTTTCTTCTCTATCTAAATATGTTTTCCATGTAAACTAAAACCTGTAATTGCCATTAGTGTTCAATTTATTTAATTATGTCCTTGGAGACCTTTGACCTCAGTGTGCGTGGAAGTCAGCAGTGACTCTGTTCATTGTGGAATGTGTGCTGTGCAGGATTGAAGCACACAAGATCAGTTACATTGCCTCTATGTGTCTCGATGTTTTCAAGAGCTGTTGTGACTGAAGTGTGTACTCAGCTCTCAGCCTCCCTTGCATTCTCTGTGCAGACAAGCATGTGAAATTGGTGTAGACACAGCAGGCGTTTACACAGACCACACATGCGTTCACACTCGTCCCACCCTCACTCTACGAGCCGGCTGAATGAAGTTAGCTTTAAATTGCTTGGTGTTTTCTTTCCTTGTTCACATCATTCTTGTGACGCAAGCAGGTTTTGCTTCCCAGAATCCTACCTTCGACACAATAACTCAAGTATGGGTGGCAGATTTAACTTTTAAGCTTTCCCTAAAGCATGCCAGAGACAGTTAAGATGCTATTTATGTCTTCGTTAAAAGCACGCCGGTTTTCTCGCACAGTTTGTTCACAGTGTCAGATTGGTTTACGTGGAGTTTAAGAGTTTACATGCTCAGCAGAAGTTTGGAAAATGTGTACTGGAACATAAGAACACTACTGTCACTTTTTTTACTCTAGGGGTTTTGTTTTAAAAATCCAAAGGTAAAACATGCCTCCTATGTTGGTTGTCCACCATGAGATTTTCTTTTCATTTATTTTGCATTTATTGCATTTATTTTTTTCAATTTATGTCAACATCGTTTTTCTTTTAGTGCATAAAAATGTGGCTCAGGAAATGCTTAATCAAGAGATAGACGGTTCAGACATTTAATAATTCACCTTGTGTGTCTGGAACACTGTTTGTATGTTGTATTTGATCTCTTCCTTTTCCTGTCCGTAATGGACTTAAAAAGGACTTCCTCTCACATGCAGGACAGGACAGAGTAATAAAGCCTTTCTCTTTATAGGTCACAGGGCAGTTTACGTGGGTGTACACGTACCTTTAGGAAGACAAAGCAGACGTAGACATCGCCACCGTGGTCACAAGCACCATCGGAAAAGGAAGGACAGGGGGTCCGAGAGAGAGGATGGGAGAGAATCACCAACGTATGGTAAGAGTAACAGTCTAAAAAGTCTCAATGCGACTCATTTTCATAAATAAATGGTAATAATTTCCGGTTTTGCTTTGAGTATCTTGACTCATTGTCTGTGTTTTATTTTTTATTTTTTTGCTCATGGCTGCAGACACTCCCTCACAGAGGGTCCAGTTTATCCTCGGCACTGAGGATGATGATGAGGAGCATATTCCTCATGACCTCTTCACTGAGCTCGATGAGCTGTCCTTCCGCGACGGACAGGCTTACGAGTGGAAAGAGACGGCCAGGTGAGGAAACAACACTGTGAAGTGGTTGTTTTTGTGTCTATGCTATGCTGTACTATACTATATATATATATATATATATATATATATATATATATGCCAAATGATTATTTAGATTTAGCTGACAAAGATGAAGTGATTTAACATCAACACTGATTTAGATAAATAAATATTGAATGAAGTTATTTAATTTGTCATGTAATGTTGCAATGAATAAAAGTACAATAAAATGTAATTACGAATAAATAAGGTGTGAAAAACACTTTCATTAGGCTTATATGTATTGATTTTAAATATTTATGTATACGGTTATTTTGTAATGATAGTGATTTGTTTTATGTTACCTGCTTTATTTTTTTCAAGGTGTATTTCAAGTTCTATTTCATATGACATAAAAGACACTGTATTTCACGTCTTATTGATTTGCTCTTAAATTTTATTGCACTTTTATTTATTAACATTCCATGGTGTATTTTTATAATTTCGTTTTTTTATTTATTTACTTAATTTAGTGTGTCAAATTGCTCCATAATAAAGGGTTATTTTGACATTATTTGCATTGACTGATTAACCGAGTTTAGTATTTGTCAGTTATGAGTATAAATATTATGTAAAACACATTTGTTGTCATGTAAAATGCATTTCATTTCAGAAATGTTGTGTCTTATTTGCTAACATTTTAAATTTATTTCTATATGCCGTATTATATACATTTTATATGTCCTATTATTTCAACCAGTGGCCTTCTTGTTCTCTAGAGCTTTGGTCCTAAAAAATATTGGTATACATGGGCCCCAAAATGTATTTGGACACATTGTAAAATGTCTGAATATCATTGCATTTGATGATAAAATATCAAACCATTTGTCATCTGCTGACAACATAATGCTAAACATTTTATAAGAAGATTTTTGTAGCTGTTTTCACAATGACTTTAAACCAGCTGGTCTCAATGAATTTTATTTCCTCTCAAGGTATAGTTCTTCTTATACACTATGGGAAACCTGAATGTTAACCTCAAATTCTATTTGGTGCAGGTGGTTGAAGTTCGAGGAGGATGTAGAGGATGGAGGAGAGCGCTGGAGTAAGCCCTACGTCGCCACACTTTCACTGCACAGCCTGTTTGAGTTACGGAGCTGCATTCTCAATGGCACAGTCATGCTGGACATGAGAGCAAACACCATTGAGGAGATAACAGGTAACGTTTGGCTGATAGATAAACTCTTATATCTCAGCACGAACAAAATGAATGTCTGAAAAATGAATGTCTCTCCCTGTTCCCAGACATGGTATTAGACAACATGGTGGCATCTGAGCAGCTGGACGAGAGTTTGAGGGAGAAGGTGCGGGACGCCGTGCTGAAGAGACATCACCACCAGAATGAGAAGAAACTCAGCAATCGCATCCCGCTCGTACGCTCCTTCGCCGACATAGGCAAGAAACATTCAGACCCGCACTTGCTTGAGAGGAATGGTGAGAGCTTTTGCTGTGCTTGACTTTTTCTTTCTAATACTTACTCAAAAGATCACGTTTGAACAAGATTATGTTAAAACCACCACTTATTGATCCTTTGTTCCCACTCAAAAACAATAAATGAAGGAAGTAGGGGTGCATAGGGTCCTTGAGTCTGTGGCGGGCAGTTATTATTAGACATCCGACAGGTTGCGCCATTTCTTTCAGCGCCTTTGACAAGTGCATGGCACGATTCATTGACTGATTTCAGGCCCTCGCTGTGTGCTGTGATGGTTGCTGTTCCTGTCTTTACTCACACCACAACGTCCTTAAGGAAGAGCTGAAGTCATGGTGTTGTCATTGCGTGCATAAGGCATGTTTCACATGGCACACATAAGTGATGCGTGAACCTGCTGCGTAACAGAACTGTGGCTTTTAATGCTTTTTTTTTTTACAAATGTTTTTAAAAGAAGTCTCTTATGCTCCACCAAGTCTCCATTTATTTGATTAAAAATTCAGTAAAACCATAATTTTGTGAAATATTACATTTTTCAGTATTTTTTTGATCAATAATAATAATTATAATATATTTGAAATAGAAATCATTTTTAACAAATATATTTAATAAATTTATTCATCCTTAAATTTATTATTATTATTTTTTTTTTAATCTACATTGATTGGAACCCAGATCTACAGAATGGAAAATGATGCATGTTCAGGTCACAGTTTCATGTATTATCATGTAAAGAATTTTACCTCATAAAAAACTTTATATAATATAAATATATATAGCAAAAGATTGTGTTGATAAAACATTTTTAAAGCAATTTCTACATGTTTTCTGCTTGATTCAGAGTTTGTTGTGTTGCAAAAATAGGCCCATTTAGAAACTTCTGTGAAACAGGCCTAACCCTGAGTTGAATGAGGGTTCTGTGATGGTTTACAACAAAAAAACAAGCTAGCAAAGTTAATGTTAACGATCAGTGTGTGATGGTCATGTCTTTGGGTGTTGAATCATGTGACTGATTTGCACTGTCCGTTCTTTGCCACCATCTCACCTTCTCACTTCATTCTAACACTCCCAGCTCTCTCATCACAACATATTTGCTTTTTATTTTCTTCATCAATGTTATTTTATTCCATCTGCAGTCCGTTTACTTTCTTTTCCTCTCTTCGTACTTTTCCCTCATCCTATCCTGACCTCCTGCTCTGGTCCCATCAGGGGAGGGTCTCTCAGCCTCCCGTCTGTCCCTCCTTAGACGTACCTCTTCCACCTCCAGTCCCCCCAGATCACGCCGTCCCTCCAGAGAGTCCCGCGGTTCCCGTTCCTCCGTCATTCTCAACCAGCTTCTGCCGAGCGCCAACTCCTCTCCTTCCACCTCCCCATTCGCCACCCCTCAAAACACGCCCCCCACCGCCCACCGCGCTTCATCATCTCTCCGCTCCCCAGGACCCTCTCAGCAGGGACCCGAGCTGCTGGTGGCACGGGGATTGAGAGAGGACATTCCAGAGGTTGTGGTGTTCCCACCCGAGGAGGAGGAGGAGGAACCGCACTTACTGTTTTCTGCCCCTCAGGAAGAGCAGGTGGCACATGACTCGGGCAGGCTGGCACAGCTCTTGTCCCCACCGCAGTCAGGCAAATATCCAGCCCATTAGCATGATGTGTCACATGCATGAAATATTTGCTCGGCCTCTCACTATGTTTGTCATGAGTGTTTGAGCCCAGAAAAAAAGTCACTAATTACATTCGTTTTTAAAAATACAAATTTAAAACTAAAATGTTGCTCTACACCAGGGATCCTCAAATCTGGCCCACGAGATCCACTTTCCTGCAGAGTTTAGCTCTAACCCTAATCAAACACACCTGAGCATGCTAATCAATGTCTTGAGGATCTTTAGAAAAACACAGGTAGGTGAGTTAGATCAGGGTTGGAGCTAAACTCTGCAGCGCATTGGCCCTCCAGGGCAAGATTTGAGGAACCCTGCTCTACACCAAAAATTTGAAGTCAGTAAGAATTTTTTATTTATTTTTTTAAAGAAATTGATACTTGTGTTCAACAAGGCTGCATTAAAATGATGAAATGTGACATTAAATACTTTTATTTTTACAAAAGAATTGTACTTCAAAAATTTGCTGTTCTTTGCACTTCCTGTTCATCAAAAAATCCTGAAAAAAATCACGGTTTCAACTAAATATCATACAGCACAACTGTTTTAACACTGATAATAATAAGAAATGTTTCTTGAGAAACAAATCAGCATATTAAAATGATTTCTGAAGGATCTTCAAATTACACTCTAGACAGGAGTAATTTAAATGATGATAATATTTCTAAATATTACTGTTTTACTGCAGCATACTGCGTAACAGCAAATATTTGAAACAAAAAATATGATTTTGCAATATTTTATATATTTCATATGTAAACCTAGTATCTCTCACCAACAACTTGCTAAGCTCAGACTTCAGTAGGAAAGTGTAAGCATATGTTTATGCATTAAAATGTAACCATAAAATATTTAATTAATTACAAAAACAAACATGGAAAAAAGATTTTAATAAATAGAAAAATAACACATCCTGAACAATCTGATTATGTAAACGCATGCTACTTTGAATGTAAAGCCTCCAACATTCTTTTTCAAATCTATCTTTCACACCCTGCCCTCTGTCACCCTGAACAGTATTTAAATGTCTTTTTGTATCTCACTGTGTCCCCACTTGTTTTTCTTGAGTTTCACCATGACCAATCCATCAGAAGTTTTCATGAGAGTTGAAAGAGACTTTCGACTTGGCACTGTTTTATCCTTTCTCTGAGAGTACACGCAGAACATCCAGAAACATACATAGCACCTGTAATTCTCATACTGTGGTTCAGATATTAGTGTGTTCTCTTGTTTTATAGTGATCTAGCTGCTTTTTTTGGACTTGACATGTAAGCATTCTGTTGCTGTAATCATGCCGTTATGTACAGTGACTTCAAAAAGCATTTGAATTAGCCTTTCTAGCATTAAATTTCGGAGCCACTGTATCACTTGCATACGTTAATTCATTTTGATTTAGAATTTTACTCTCTGGGTCTGTTAAAGGTCTTCCAAACTCAATGAGGTCACAGGTTGCTACTCTAGCTATTGGAGCACATGCACACCAGAAACCAGGTCAATAAAATGAATCACCACAAATTAAGCACACTGTGAAGGGTGGTAGTACCTCACAGGTGCTAATAAATGATGTCATGCTAAGGATCAGAAAGCTTCCTGTGACGCTTTAGGTCGCTGGCCTCTTGGAATACACTTAATTCCAGAGGTGTAAGCTGAGCCCGTTGAAATGGGAGTGGGTGATGTCATAGGGTTGCTCCATGTTGTACTTTGCTGCGTTCGTGTTGGTAGAGTGTGCAGCTTGCGTGCTTGCAAACCTGACCAGGCTCTAGCGACTGACATTAAACAATTGCAGTGACTGATTTGTCTGTTCCACGTGTTTACAGGGAAGACCATAGAAGGAGGGTCTTTTTGCTCCCTTTATTTTTAAGCTTGCTTGACGTCAAGCGGCAGGCTCAGATAGCAGCAGAGCTTGTTTCCACGAAATGTCATCCCAGGCCTACACAGTTTTACAGTGCCTCTTTAAGGATATCGGGAGATGGTTTTTGATCGCTGTGCTGTGTGAAGCAAAAATCCTCATGCAGAAGCCAGGAACAGTTTGTTATGCCTCAGTTAATGGTTTAAACTTAATGCTCTCCCCAAATGAACTCCTCCTGTCATTCCATAAAAAGGTCTATCCAACAAATTCTCTGGGAATATCACTTTCTAAGTGTTTAACATTCAACCTTACAGCAAAGCGTCTATGAATGTATACACTGTAGTGTGATGTTATCCAGAAAGCATGTGACCTACTCTGCATGCCCACACTCCAGACCACACAATGAGTGTGCAGTTAACCCTCCATGTATGTCAAAGCTTTGAATCATAATTATACATCTAACTGCAGCCCTCCTCTTTTCTCATCCTAACAGGTCTTCTTGCGTCCCCCCAGTCGGCCCCGGGGAGCCTGGAGAACAGCAAGCCCAGTGAAAGCCGTATGAATGGTGCCGGTGGCAGCAGGGAAAACAGCACTGTAGACTTTAGCAGGGTGAGCCCCCGTCTACATCATGACCTATTGTAAATATGATTGATGGTTATCACTTTAAGGAATAGTTCCACAAAATTAATCCTCATTAATTTCTCTTTCTTGGCCTTGAAACATCAGGGATCTTTAGTGAGCAGGAATGCTGTTTTTTCATACAAATAAAGTAAACAGTGACCAGGAACTGTCAAAAAGAATAAATATTACACCATATATATATATATAAATATTACACCATATAAAAATGATCCATGTGATTATAATGATTCCCAAATGATCATGAGACCCTACATTGTTGAGCACAATATAGATGAGGGTCATCTACCATTTGTAATTTAGCTTATATAAAAGAAAACTGGCCATCACGCATGTATCGTTTCTGTATTCCAGTGCTTCATAGTAGGTCAGTTTGTTAAATAATTGTGGGATACGAATGTTTGCTTTACCTGCTTAAAGCATTTATTTTAAATTAATTTATGCATGATTCTTCTTGTAATTTCACTTTTTGGACTGAAAGATTGATCAGACTAAAAATTTATATATATATATATACAGAGAGAGAGAGAGAGAAGAAGAGAAAGATATAGATATATATATATATATATATATATATGTGTGTGTGTATATGTGTATGTATATATATATCTGTATATATATAAATTTATTTTATTTTATTTTTTATTTTTTCCAGTTCCACACGTTCAGCCCTAGGCTTTATTTCTGTAATCAGTCTTAGAAAATGGTTTAAAATATAAATAATTATCACAAAATTGGTTAAAACCGTTTTGGAAGCATTGTTTTCACCACTAGCTGTTTTATAAACATGTCATAATGTAATTCAGGTTTTGCAAGCAGATTGTAAGTGAAGGATGGAGTGTAAATTTAAATTGGAGATTATGACTGTTTTTTGTGCAAAACACTAACATTGTAAGTGGATCAAATGACCGGTTTAATTACTGGCACAAGATTGTTCTGACCGTAAAAGTCTCATGGCAAGATGGCAGATATATTTCAAACACTGAACACATTCTGTGTCTGTCTGGTTGGTATCAGGACAGCCAATCCCCTTTTCACTGTAGTTGCGGCTCTCTTGGAGGGGGCGGCAAAAAGCCTACTGTAAGTCTCTACACTGTTATAACTTACAACCCGTCTTGAGTGTGTTGTCATCGAGTGTTTCATGAGGTTGTGTTTGTGACTGGTTTTCTGTGATGTCTTCTTGAGTGCTTAACCATGTTTTGATAACTGTATTGTGTGCCGTGATTAAATGGCATTTGAAGTGATTTGCGAGAAGGTTGCTGTACTTCACAATGTTTCTAAATCTGTGTCCTTAGGCGATCATCAGACAGTCTTTTTTCTGCTGTAATCTAGTGGGATGTTATTACAGATTAGTTTTGGGGTAAATACAAAAGAGCATTTGACAGATGTTTTGTTTTTAAAATATTATATATAATAAGGTAATACTTATATTTATACGAAATATTTAAAAATATATATAAATTTTATTTTTTATGACAGTTGAAGCTGTATTGTATCTATTGTAGCCAGTAGGGTAACATAAGGTTAGCAAATAACTTATTTCGGTTAAAACATAGTGAAGTATGGGTTTGAACGAATTCTCACAGTCTTATGTTTTATTATCACAGCTTTGTTTAAAAAAAAAACAGAAACTCTAGGCTGAAATCTTTTTCTGTTTTCCAACAAATGTCTACCTGAATGGTTCTGGATGAATAGAATCACTGAAAGAAGATGGACAGTGTTCTTTACCTGGTTTATTTTGATAGTTTATTTTGATTCTGCATTTGATCCTGAGCATCAGATGATGTCCTATTTTGTTAGGAGTTAAGTGACATCTTCCCATGAATCCTGATCCTGGTTAGAAAAATGTGACTCGCTAAGAGGAAAAACATTTCTCCAGACCAAACCTGGTATAGATTCTGCTGTCCTGTGGATTGTGAAATATCACTCCTCTCTCATGTGTCTGGTTTTGTTATGTGGTTGTGCAACTGTTGCTTTTGTTCATTGTCAATGATTTATCATAGAATTGTTGCCCATGATTTATATTTTTGTGTGAATTATAGTTTGTGGAAAGTTTGTTGATCACCATGTTCAACTGGCTTAACCTGAATACCTGAAAAAACCCCATCAAATATCCTGCACAGATTTGCTAATAGACTAGTTTGATTTCCGGGTTTTGTAATGTGGAATGTGGTTTAACTGCAACTATGTACTCCCGGTAAACCAATACACAATAAACATCTAAAGTGGCACTGCTTACCTGATCTTCTGCTTATCTGTGCACTTAAGGTGGACATGAATTTCATGAAGAAAATTCCTCCGGGCGCTGAGGCTTCAAATGTTTTGGTGGGGGAGGTTGATTTCCTTGAGTGTCCAATCATTGCCTTTATCCGTCTCTCACCTGCTGTTCTTCTCACTGGACTGACCGAAGTGCCTGTTCCAACAAGGTAGCGCTCAGGCACCCCTGAAAACATGGCTTGCTTTTACATAAGTGCACATAAATAGCTTCAGTAGGTGTCTTATGGCTGGCATTGTATGTGAAGTCTTTTATGCAACTATTTCCTGAAGTTTTATTTCCTCAATCTTTTTTTCTTTTTTTATATACAGGTTTCTCTTCTTGCTGTTGGGGCCTTTCGGGAAAGGGGGCCAATACCATGAAATTGGCAGGTCGATAGCTACTTTAATGACAGATGAGGTGAGCCATCTACTTTGAGTAAGGCTTTATTTACAGTAGTAGTCTAGCGTGCATAAAGCTCCAACAGTAGAGCACTTTGACTATTGTAAAGACGACATTGAAAGAAGCTCAGCTTGTCTTTACTCATAATCCTAAATTTAAGATTGCAGCAGTTCCATTACATTTTTAGTTTTATGTCTTCTCTAACACCATGACAGATCTTTCATGATGTAGCATACAAAGCCAAAGACAGGATCGACCTTCTGTCTGGCATAGACGAGTTCTTGGACCAGGTGACAGTGCTGCCTCCAGGAGAATGGGACCCCACGATACGAATCGAGCCGCCAAAGAGCGTCCCATCTCAGGTAATCATCGCCTCAGAGGTAGTGGTAGACTGGTAACCAGAAGCCAGCCATGAGCCACTGGGTTAACGGGGTTGTTGTTGCCATTTTTTGTCTGCAGGAGAAGAGGAAGATGCCTTCCATGCCTAATGGCTCTGCTCCACTATCAGAGATTATCAAAGAAGAGGAACACCATGCTGGACCAGAACTCCAGAGGACAGGACGGTCAGAGCTAGTCTAACCTCCACCATTTATTTTTTGCATACCTTAACCATATTGTTGAGTTGGTCTATAAAAGCAGGTACCGGTATGCAAAGCATATATTAAAACAGATTCTATTATATCATGCCCTAAATATGGCTGATGGGAATATATACATGACATACTTGGACATGTTGTGCTCTTGCATTGAGCCATTAAGTTGTCTGGACTCTAAGCACATATATAAATGTGTGTCAAAGCTGAACCCTGCTGAACACGGTGTTAGTAAGAGAGAAGGGGGTGATGTCGGATTTACTTAAGTCTCTTTTGATGAAGGAGGACCTTATTAAACACGCATTAAATGGAGGGGGGTAAAAATGTTTTTATGGTGCAAATTTTGTGAGCCTTTCATGTTGGAGGTATTGAATAAAGACGGTATATTTAACAGTGGCGCCCATCCTTTGATGTGTAGCTTAAAATGGCCGGCTGGAGGCAGTTGTGTAAAAGAGCCATCCATTAAGACGCGTTTTAAGAGCCCCAGAGCGCTCTGAAAATACAGCACACCCAAAGCAGCCATTAGGACAAAATGAGAAGCTCTTATAATATCATTTCCAAATGCATTTACTAATTTTATCTCCATTAATAGATAAAACTGTTACACCCAACAGTCATTCATAATTTCTATTTTATAAGAAATAAGTGGATGTTAATTAGTGCTGTTAAATGACTAATTGCATCCAAAATAAAATTTTTTGTTTACATAATATGTGTGTGTGTATACTGTGTATATTTATTATGTATATATAAATACAAATACATGCATGTATATATTTATGAAAAATGTTATATATGTTAAATACATGTGTGTGTATATATAATATAAAATATAAGCATATAAATACATACGTAAATACATGTAAATATTTTCAAAATATTTACTGTATGTGTGTATTTCTATATACATAATAAATATACACAGTGCACATATGTTACGTAAACAAAAACCTTTATTTTGGATGACAGCACTAATGTTAATACAAAATATATAACAAAAATATGTATTGTTATTATTACTTTAACCTCTGCAAATTATTTAACTCCAAATTTGATTACTTTTGTATGTCCTGAATTTATCCTTTTATTTTCATCCTTCATCACAGGATATTTGGTGGACTGGTGCTAGACATTAAGCGGAAAGCTCCGTTTTACTGGAGCGATGTGCGGGACGCTCTTAGCCTGCAGTGCCTGGCCTCCATCCTTTTCCTCTATTGCGCCTGCATGTCCCCTGTCATCACCTTCGGAGGCCTTCTGGGGGAAGCCACCAAAAACAACATAGTGAGTCAGACTTGTAGACTTAGCTCTGTCTGGAAAGAATAATGGAGGATTAAATCTGTGAGTGGAACATACAGTCTGAATATGATTCAGATTCACTGGAATCAAGAGTGTTTATTAAGCACAGTCTTTCCTCATGCTTTAAAAGATATAATTTCTGCTTCCACAGAATGTGTTTATTCTTTGTTTGAAACTCTTCCACATTGTTGATAACATCTCTTTTGTCTGTGTTTGTTTTAGAGTGCCATTGAGTCTCTGTTTGGAGCTTCGCTGACCGGTGTGGCCTTCTCTCTGTTTTCTGGTCAGCCTCTCACTATCCTGGGCAGCACTGGGCCAGTTCTAGTTTTTGAGAAGATTCTTTTCAAGTTTTGCAGGTGAGGAAGACTCTCTTTCAATAGAATGTCACAATGTTCCTCATCCTGTCCCTCATGCTTTTTCACATTTTAGAAATTGTGCTGAGAAACTGGGACAGCTTGTGACTATTTTATGTAATTTTGTCAATTTAAACATTTTATAAAATATATTTGTGCTGCAGTATTGCATTCTATGAAATGATTAATTAAGATGAACAGTTTGAACTGAGTTCACAGAACTAAATCAAACTTACAGTACCAGCTTAATGGGCAAATAAAAAGCTAATAAAAATCATTGTGATTAATTGGATCCTTTATTTTATTTTGCATGCAAACATATAAATTAATGAATGTTGAGTTCTTCACCCTGATATTTTATGAAATATCAGCACTCTTATAATGCTGTTTGTCCAGTCAAATTATTCACTAATAACTAACTATTGTTTAAAAATGTAGAAGTATATAAAATTGAAGTATAACATGTCACATTCCAGTCAATGGTTGACATTTCAGGTCAACTACAGTTTAAAAAGTGAAATACAATTCTGATTGTTTCCTCTTGTGAAAGCTGTAAGTACCATAGCGCCATCTACTGGTGCAGGAAAGAGTTGGTGCAGCGCGTAGAAAAACACAACACACATTTTAAGTTCATCCTCAGTTTAATCCTACTTTGTGCATTAATCAAAAACCACCGGTGTCTATGTTTTTGTGTAGCAGTGCAAATATAAAAATGCATAATTGCTTGGTTTCAAAAGTTCTGTTATCCCTGCTCTATACAAAAACACACAGATGTTTATGATTCTTCATTTAGCAGATGCTTTGATTCAGATAGTGATGTATAATATGTCTGTTTGTCTCTCCTCAGTGACTACGGTCTGTCCTACCTCCCTCTGCGCACTAGCATTGGCCTGTGGACAGCCTTCTTGTGCATCTTGTTGGTTGCCACAGATGCTAGCTCTCTAGTGTGCTATATAACGAGATTCACAGAGGAAGCCTTCGCAGCTCTCATCTGCATCATTTTCATCTATGAGGCCTTGGAGAAACTCTTCCAACTGGGGGAGATATTCCCTTTCAACATGCACGACAGTTTGGATAACCTCACGTTTTACACGTAAGGAAATATTCACCTTGTAGTTTATTTTTCTATATTATGTGTTTATTATAAGTTTACTTCTTTTTCTTTTTTCTTAGATGTCAGTGTTCATCTCCATCTAATATCACAGAGAACATGGTACAGGCATGGAATCAGTCAGGTTTTAGTCCCGAGACCATAGACTGGAGTGACCTTGATGTGCCAGTAAGCATTTCTTTCTTCACACTACAGCTGCCAAAGTTAACATTAATAGGAGAAATATGATTAACAGCATTACACATTAACTTAATATTTTAATAGTTTCATTTTTTTATGTCCCAATTTCAAAAGACATCAGAAAAAGGTGGATAGTCAGAAAAAGGGCAGGATCAAAATTGTCCAGTTGTTTCTTTAAATGATAAAGAAACAACTTTTTAACAGCATATTTATTTCTAAATCAAATGCATATGGAACTTTTAATGAAAATCTTGTTCTGTTAATGTCTTTATCATAAAAGCTTAACATGAAAAATCTTACTTTTTTTTTTTTAAACAATTTTTAGTTGCACTTGTATCCATATCAAATACATAAAATATCTTTAATTATTAGTTGCTATTTTTTTTCTCTCTTTTTAAAGAATTGCAAGAAACTCCATGGCGAGTTTGTGGGTCCTGCTTGTGGACATGATGGCCCATACACCCCTGATGTATTGTTCTGGTCTGTCATTCTGTTCTTCACCACTTTCTTCCTGTCGTCCTTCCTCAAGCAGTTCAAGACCAAGCGCTATTTCCCCACTAAGGTCAGTAGAGTCATGCGCTGATCATGTGCTGATAGTGTTATTTACTCTAACATGTAGTTTCTGTCCTCCAGGTCCGCTCTTCAATCAGTGACTTTGCAGTTTTTCTAACCATCATGATTATGGTCTTGGTTGATTACTTGGTGGGCGTCCCCTCTCCTAAACTACACGTCCCAGATACCTTTGAGGTACTACAAATGTGGTTTTCTATTATTGATTTGTGTTTGTTCATCTTGTTAGTTCTTAAGCTAAATTCAACAGATCGTGATTGGCTGGTTTTAGGGTTTCTGGACTTTTGACCTTTGTTTCCACTCTTCTAACTTTGGCCAAAAGTTAATTTACAAAGAAAAATTTGTAATCGGCATTTCTCAGAACACTTACTTTCACAACTTTATATCTTCAAAAACAATTGAAATGAGTGTATCATCATTTGAATGGAGGCAGAACTTTGTGGTAAATAGTCCAAAATAAACAGAAAACACACTTAGCAGGAAGAACCACTCTAAACCACTCCAGCTGTTTCTGTTTTCTGTTATCCTGCTGAGCTTTGACTATTGATTTAACCTCTCCTCTTTAACTGTTTTTCTATAAAGCCCAAAGAACCAAGTACTGCACTCTTATGCAAGTATTGCCATTTATCAGTAATCATCAAAAGTGTAAAAAATCCTTGGTGCCTTTGCGAGTCTGTCTTTTAAAAAACACTTTAAAAATCATACAACTCTAAACTTTTTAGCGGTATTGTACTATATTTATATTGTAAAGGGATGCACCGATGACAGGTATTAAAATTCTATACTATTTTGTCTACTTAAGTTGAAATTAAACCACTAAAATCACTCAAATGCTGCAAGTGAATTTAGGCATCACAACATTATAATATACGGTATAAAGTATGAATATTAATTTTGAGATTGCGAAAGATTATGTTTAAGTGATATTAAATGATGTGTGTTTTTTTTAATTAATTACCTTCATTTGATAATGGCAAAGATGATTTAAATGTAAAAATAGCAGAAATAAGAATGTGCAATACAGATACCAATAAATTAAGCACACTCTAATATAGACTGATAAGTGATAAGGCACAAAAATTGTTCATCCCAATTTAATCAGTTTTTAATTTTTTTTT
>SCHK01441331.1:799-29814 GCA_004124795.1 Poropuntius huangchuchieni
CTGTTTACTGTTGCCAGCCACCCACATATCACCCGTCTCCTCTCTTTACCTTTCTCACTATCTTTGTTTGTCTCTGACTTTTTTTTTTTTACACATGCATTTAGCAATTATTTGTTAGTGAGGAGACACACAAGATAGTCTTAAAATATCCCAAAACAATGAATTTAAAAATCTTCAAACAAAAAGTTAGCGAGCGTGTCTCTATAATTACATACTGTTGAACTCATTCATTAATTAGGGGATAGATGGAATTGCTCTGGGTACATTCAATAATGTATTATGTAGATAAATAGAGTAATTATAATAAGTCATTCTAATCATAGACAAACATTAGGAAACAGCAGTAACACACCATGCATCTGTGTCCAATTACGTCTGGCTGCTACTGT
Source organism: Poropuntius huangchuchieni (assembly GCA_004124795.1). Lineage (NCBI taxonomy): Eukaryota > Metazoa > Chordata > Actinopteri > Cypriniformes > Cyprinidae > Poropuntius > Poropuntius huangchuchieni. The sequence continues at coordinate 1,189 of SCHK01441331.1, forward strand.
CCTCCATTTTCAATGCTTGGGCAGCCATGCTAGCCAGACCATAATCACAGCTAAACATGCATTAAAAATAGGTAAATACATGCACACACAAAGAGAAACAAACACATACAGCCACAAATTAAACGACTGAATGATTTATGAATGTATAAATAAGTAAATAACACAGTGAAAGAATGAACAAGCGAGCAAACAAATGATTGAAGGAATGAATAAATAAGTTAATAGCTGATCAGTGAATGAAGAAAGCAAACTATTGAAGGAATGCGTAAAATAAGTTAATAATCAATGAATGAATGAACAAGCAAATAAAGTTTAAATGAGTAAGTTTATAACCGTTTATTAAAAAAATGATTGAATGAATATTTTTAAAACAATAAATGAATAATTGAATATGTAAAGGTGACAATGAATGAACGAACGAAAAATTAACGACTGAAAAAGTATGTTTACAAAGTGGAAGAATGAACGCATGAGTGATTGACTGATTGAATGAATGAATTAACAATGTAAAAATGAATGAGTACATAAGTCACAATGAATTGGTGAGTAAACAAATAAAACAATGAACATACGAATATACGTAGGTCCATGAACATTTGAACAAGAATGGATGAACAAAATGAATGAATGAATGCATATGTTAACACAATGAAAGAACAAAGACAAACATATGAAAGAACATGCAAGCAAACAATACAGTATATTTGCACGCAATACATTTTTGTAAGTTGCTCAGTGAAGCTTGTTCCAACTGCCTTTGTCATCACAGCTGAACCTGAATGATCCCGAAACAACTATATTCTCCACTGTTCTCTCTGCACTCTCTCTCTCTCGCTCAGTCCAGCTCTGTTTTAACCCTATGGGTCACATCTTTACAGAGCAGCCTGTAATGGTGTTTAATATTAGGCTATTTGCTCCCCCTCCATCAGCCCTCTATGATTTCTCTGATCCATTAGCCTTGGTTTTCAGGGCTCCTGCAGCTAAACACATTTTCTCCTCTCTCGCCCTGGATCCCACATGAGGATTCATCCCTTTGCCCTGGAGCTAATGTATTTAATTCAATCACAGCAATCCATACCAGGGCCTTGTTCCTTTCAGCCTCTCTGGAGGGGAAGAAAGAGATGAAGGGAGAGACGGAAAGAGAGAGAGATAGGTGAACGGGCAAATAAACAACCTGACCCCCCCCCCACACACACACATGCACACGCACACACACACACACTCCCCACTGATCTTCAGGGGCAGGCCTGTCGAGTCTCGATAAGAATAACCATGCAACCACCCACTCGCCAGAGCAACACACACACATTCAATCACAGACTCTCAGACAGCCAGTAGTGACAAGTGTACGAAGCCTAATCTGCGAACCAATGAAATGTCAGGCAGACAGTGAGAGAAAGCAAAAGGAAAAAGGGGCGAGTATAACTAGACGGAGCGAAAGAGAGAGAGAAAACAAGAGCAGCAGCAGTCGTGTTGGCTGTCCTTCCTCTGTCAGCCGGAGGGAAACTGCAGTAGCAGCTATAAAAGTTTCACAACACATCTGTGTCTGCGCCCTCTTCTTTTTTTCATGCCTCTTTTTTTTTCAAGGCCAGTTTGCCAGCGATGTCGAGAGGGGGAGGTGGGAACGATCCGCCGTGTGCCGCGCTCCCCCCATCACCCTCCACCCTCGACTCCTGTTTTTGCTGCTCTAGTGCTCATCAGACTCAGTCACTTGTGCAATGTGTTTTTATGAATTAATAAACGGCACTTTAGAGGCCCGGGGCGGGGGGAGCGCGGGGAGGCTGTGGAGGGGAGCAGGCAGTCGTTGGCAGCTTAATGAGCACCATGGGGACGTCTCTCTCTCTCTCTCTCTCTCCCTCCCTCTCGCTCGCCCGCTCACTAACACACGCACACACAATGCTCTACATCACTGTCACCGGCATGCAGAGCTCGGCCGCAGAGCGCCAGATGACTATCATTACCCAGATAAATACATCTGCCCTCAGCTATGCCCCCTCTCACTAACACAGCCCTCTCCATCCATCTCTCTTTCCCCGTTCTCCCCCAACATTCCTATCTGTCCCCCTCTCGAGCATAGCTCTCTCTCGGTGTCGCTCCATCCGTCTCTCCGCGGCTTTGGCTCGGGCATCCCTGAGGGCCGTCTCTTTCAAACAGGTTCATTGATTAACAGCCTGCCATGATCATTGATTGAGGCGGTTCAGGTCTCAGCTGTGCGCGCAGTCATTCTGGCTCTCCGTGTAGCTAATGACGCTTGTGATGTATGAAACATCGTCAGCCTCCGCGACGACACCTCTGTGACGGAAAAAGTCGTATTAACAATTTTCATACATATTGGCTTCTATTACGTGCTACTGTTGCCGGTATCAGCCTGTTATTGCTAATAAGGTTCACTCCGGCTCATCATTGCAGTAGAAGTCTGCACAGCTTTATGACAGGCCGGCTGAAAAAATACATTTCATTTGCCAAATTAGGCCTGAAACAGCCCTCCGTCTCAACTGAGAGGGGATGGTAAATGGTCTCATTAGAGTAGTATGGGCTTTCTCCAGACCATAATCACTACCATGGCAACTGTTTCCTTAGAAACTGGACTGGTCGCCAGGCAGCAGCGCAGATTCCTTCTGTGGTGTCGACCTGGGTAAGCAGGCCTAGAGCCAGAGGGAGTGAGAGAGAAATGACACTGTGACACCGTGCAACAGGCATGAAATGATTAGAAACATCTGTGTACCAGAAGACATTTTTGTTTGTTTGTATTTTTCATTTTTAATTACATATTAATATTAAAGGTTTTTAAATTACATGTGTGTTTGCACCAGATCTGGTCAGTAATTATCGTCGTGATATATATCACAGATGGTTGTTATTAATTTTATATTAAATTTTATAAAAATACATACAAGAGATTGTTATTAAAATAAATTGTAAATAAATTCAAAATAAAACACTAAAATCATTTTTAATGCATTTTAAGTGGATTTAGGCATCACAACATTATAATGTACAATACAAAACATGTATAGTTATTTTGATATTTACTAAATATTACATTTAAATTTTTAGTGTTTTTAAAGATCTAATTAAACTGAGCCTTAGATAATGCAGGTATACTGTAAAAAATAAAAGTTGACTTAACTTAAAAAAACTGAGGAAACCCGTTGACTTAAAATTATTAAGTAAATAATAATTTAAAAAAATAAGTCAAATGAATGAAAAAGTTCACTTAACTTATTTTTTTTATTATTATGTACTTAATAATTTTAAGGCAACGGGTTTCCTCAATTTTTTTCCGTTAAGTCAACTTTTCACTTTTTACAGTGTAATCTAAAAGTTGAAAAAAAGGGAAATAAGCATGCACAATTAAATATCCAATATCTGTCAATATATCCAAAACGGATAATAAAATAAAATAAATAATAATAACAACAAATCATCTCAAATATGAACTTTTACTTAAATCTAAATCAAATAGGAGTCACATCGGGATAGCAGGTTACTTAAACTAGATTTATGAACAAATGAGAAAAAACTATTTTTCTTTCTATCTTTGTCTCCTCTTCATTGTATGCCCTTTTTTCCTTCCACTCTACCGCTCTACCTCGGTCCTCTCAGACAATATGCAATTTCCAATTCTATATCTCACTCACTTGCAGTGCTTTTGAAAGACTACATCTCACTAGTCCTTCTGTAGACACTCAAACTGAAGGATTACAATTTAGTGGTGTAATAAAGGATTGCCTTGATAGATGCCGGTATTCTAGACCCAATAAAGTACGAGGGCGAGAGCGAAAAAAAGTAGCATAAAATCAAAAATACGATCATTCAGAATGATACATGTCTGAAAATCAAACAATGTTCTACTAGACAATGCAATTCACTTTCATTACACACCACCTAATATAGTAACCACAATAGAAAAACACATTACCCACCATTTCATAAAGTGGCGCAGGGAGAGGTGGAGGGAGGGTGTGAATGAGGAGTTTATTTCGACTAGTGTGCGTTGAGAGTTGACCTAGCTGGCTCTGTAATGAGGGATGTGGGATTAAAATGTGCTAGCGTCTGCCTGAAGAGCTCCTGTGCTTATTCTAATGGAAGCTGTTGGCTGACAGCAGCACCACTTGACTGCTGCAATAGTCATTCTGTCATAATAAAACACTTAACATCAGACCTTGCCTACTCGCTCCCTCGAGTGCCACCACTCTGTATCTCTCCGTCTCTCTCAGTGTCACTCTCATTCACTACTCCATTCTGATTCTCTCTCGCGCTCATTAGTGTTCTCGTCCTTCTTTACATATCGCTTTCTATGCTTGTCTCTTTTTGGCCATTCACACTGCTGCTGTTCAGAAGCAAAACTAGATGAGCTGAATTAGTGATTTGAATTTGAATGTTATGAACTTAAATGTCTAACTCTTTATCGTATTTTCTATGTAATTGAAGTTGATTTCCAAGTCACACATACTAACCAAAGGTTTGAGGTATTTTGTTAAAGAAAGTAATCTTTTCACATACTAAATTGATCAGAAGTGATATTAAAACATGTCTAATGTTATAAAAGATGCTGTTCTATTGAACATTCTATTCATCATAGAATTCTGAAAAAACCTTTCCACGAAAATATTAGGCAGCACAGCTGTTTTCAGGAATAATGGCTGCTGAAAATGATTTGCCATCACAGGAATAAATTACATTTATTCACACAATACATACATAAAACATACTACAATATAAAAATATTATAAATTGCAATAATTTCACAATCTTATATTTTGCTGTATTTTGATCAAATAAATGCAGCCTTTGTGAGCACAAAACATTCTTCAAAAACATTAAAAAAAAACTTGATGACCCCCAAACTTTTGAATGTAGTGTATATGCTGCAAAACACCAGTCAAACACATGCAAGTTTAGATGTCATAATTATGAGAAATCATTAAAAAAAATCTAGTTTCTCAAAAACATTTTTTAATTTTTAATTAATTTAAAAAAAAATTAATTAATAATAATGCAACAGCATCACTGTTTTTTCCATACACATCCAAAAAGATGAATTAATGCAAACTGTCAGCATTTATAGCTCCCACTTCCTTACAGAACTTCTTAATTAGCACATCTTGTCACTGTGGGATGTGATAATTGTTTGTCATCTTGTCAGTCACCCACTAGGAGTAAACAGACTGCAGTGGTCTGCTATTCTGTCTTGTCAAATCAAACGTGTAGCTCAGTGTTGTGCATTCTTACATCATACTGCCATTCATAATTCTCATCTGTCTGTATCCAATAAGAACGCACAGATCACAGAACCTCTGATAGATGTGGCATCTGGCCCAGCGGGGTCAGGCCAGGGGCACTTGGCCCATGTCATAAGCTCTTTAGCGGGATAACCACACTGATCAGGATTGGTTCGGTGTAAATATTATACCATTCAGCTACAGATTAACAACAGATAACGGTGATTACAGGTTAAAATGAGGTTAAATTATTCTGATAATGCCCAAAGCTTTTTTTTAATCTTAAAAAAAAAAGTTTTTAAATATTCCAGAAGTATCCTTGATTACAACAGGCAATTATGTTGCGATTACTGAACAACAACATCTCCTTCTTTAAAACAGATTATTTTATGTTGCTAAATTTATCTAATCCATGTGATAAAGCCCTAACGTCAGAGAAAGAACGGATATTCTTTCTGGATTGCTTAACATTCTGTTCTGTTCTGATTTAAAAGTACTTCTTTATGTACACAATACCATTCAAAAGTTTTCGGGTCAAAAGAAAAAAATTTTAAAGAAATTTTGGTCACACTTTAGAATAGGTAACACTATTCACTATTAACTACGACTTTTCCCTCAATAAATTCTTAATTTGCTGCTTATTAAGTTTAGGTATTGGGTAGGATTAGGGATGTACAGTAAGTTCATGTATAATAAGGCATTAATATGTGCTTAATTAGCACTAATAAATGGCTAATGTTCTAGTAATATGCATGCTAATAAGCAACTACTTAATAGTGAATAGTGTTACCTAATCTAAAGTGTTACCGAAATTTTTATTCAGCAAGGATGCATTAAATTTTTTCAAATGCCATCCTTTGAACTTACTTTTCATTAAAGAATCCTATTAAACAACACAACTTTTTTCAACATTGACAATAATAAAATAATAATAAGTTTCTTATAATAATATGTTAATAATAATATGAACAATAATGTGTTTCTTGAGTTCCAAATCAGCATATTAAAATGATTTTTGAAGGATCATGTGACACTCAAGGCTAACTGGGTCAAGGCTAAACAACTTTAATGGGAATGAAAAGAACCTATTAATTTCCATTAAAGTGAAATTACTGAACCTAAACATAGTAGCCTGAGAAAAACGCTCATTTTAGAAGAAAAATCTCAGATGGCACTTAGAGGCTTTTGCATCTGAACTCTTCAAATATTAATATAGAAAATATTACAGTAATATTTCACGATATTAATGTTTTTACTGTACTTTTGATCAAATATGTAATCTTGGTAAGCATAAGAGACTACTTCAAAAACATTTACAACTTCGTCCGAGATAATATTAAAATCTGATAATGGGACAGACGCTGTCCAACTTCCTATTCAGGCCTCTCTGGCTTATTCTGTTGCCTACTCTGCATTTATTGTGCTTGCCATTGTAGTAAGGTGTAGTAAGGTGGTTATTGGAGTCGTTTGGCCCTCCCAGTGGTGCATTTAAAAATCCCCATACCTGGTGTATGTGTGTGTTTAGTGCAGTGACTCTAAATATGGCTGTCTGATGGCAGCTGCTCCTGATTTAATAGCCTTGGCTGAGGTGGTAGGCCTGGGATTCAGAGACCCATAGTAATCAGTGTCTCTGAAACTCGAGCGGTTATTTAAAAATCAATGGCTCGTCATTAGACCTCAGCCCCCTCATTCCCCGCCTGCACGTATATTGATCTGCTCGTACGCTTACTGGTTATCGATCAGACCGGTAATTTGCAGATAAGTGTACATGATGCATGGAGGGAGGGCCACTAGGGTAATAGCGTGGCACTATTAATATTGGAGCTCTTAGCCACAATGGTCAAAATTGGCTAAAGGGGAACAAAAAGGGCAGAGGGAAGGAGGTTTCGGGTGATGTACTATAATGATTTTGCCATTAACAAAAAATCATGAATTGGAAGTCGTAGTTAGGTGTTTAACAAACAATAAGGCAGGACTAGTTTGGTTCATGAGATGACAAAAGCAACAGGTTTCTGTCCGGACCACTGTTGTCAAAATGATAGACACTTAGCATATAGTTTGGATTGGCAGTATGGTTATGTTCTGGGCAAAAACTGGGTAAACAGAACAGAACAAAGCAGATATCATTAATGTACTTAATGATATTTAAGTGTAACACATTATTCAAGATAAAGGAGTCTGATTCTACAAAGAATATCAGAAAGCCAAGTCCTGACTGTAGCGAAAGGAGGAGTTGGGGATGGAGAAGGGTAATTTATATATATATATATAGGAATGCCATGATAGGTGTCTTATTCCTATAGGTAGATGTGATTAGTTGAGAGTCAGCTGACGCAAGCTTGACTCGTGTAACCTGCCAGAACTAATGCTAAACGCTTAATTTCAGATAATTAGTCTCCTACTTCTAGTAGATGAAATCAGGAAAAATAGGACTATGTGTTATTACAGCATCCATTATGAGATGCTGCTTCGCAGTGTCATCTCATCATCTCAACTTTACGTGAATTACACAAAACCTAATGAACATATAGGCCAAGCAATAACAACAGTAAAAACAACAGTAATGAAGATGATTTTAAAAGTCTTACTTTTGAATACCCTAATTGGTCAAACAAGGTCAGACATGATCCATCACTCTCCTGATGATCAATAGAAAATGCTGGGGGGAAAGGGAGCAGGTGGTAAAGCGAATGAACATCGGCCTATAATGTATCCATTTCACACAGGAGCACGATGGGAGTCTGAGTGTCAGACGCAAACACTCACAACTCTCAACAATACACCCTGCACTCGCAGAAATTTCCATTGTTAGCGTTTGAACAATTAAAGCTTAAACTGCCTCTCCCTCCCCTGTTCCGCTGGAGGGTTTGTGTTTGAAGAGTGCCTCCTTTGTCCTCCGCTGAAGCGGAGAAGGTTAAGTGCAGTATGCCACATCACTAGAAAAACAAGGGAAGAGGGCATTCACTACCAGAGCCATTCACTCTGAACTACTGCCCCAGTTATGGAGAATAAATTCAGTGGTGGGAGGGATGGATGGTAAGAAGTGAGCAGAGAGACGGATAGAGAGCTCTACATAAAGAGCTTTTAGATATAATTGTTCCATTTTTGGTGTCTGTAAAAGCTTATCAACATAAGAACACTTGTTATGCTAATAAACCGTTTTAAATATAAGGCAGGGGGTAAAAATGGGAGACAAAATCAGACAAAAGAGGAATGCTACATGCTGTTATAACCAAACCTTTTTCCCAGATCATCTCTTGCTTTCTAAGCCATGCTTCAGAAACACAACCAACACGGGTTCACATCAAAGTCTCAGTTAGCCTCTCTGAAAACACTACGGCCAGCATTAGCATAACTTAAGTTTGTGTACAGATGCTCTGCGGCATTGATGGATCAGCCGCGTCTAATGTCCGAGTTTGCACGCACCCTTTGAAACAACCACACCAAAATAGCCACTTCCGGGTGGTTTAAATGTGGTGTGTGCACAGGGAGGCCAAGCTCCATTTCTAATGCAAATAAAGAAGGATGATGTATCTGACTATTGCTCAAAGAAATGCTTAGTATCTGTACAGCTGTGAGGTGGTTAAAAGGTTCCAAATTCATGCAGAGATAAAGATCCCGTCCAGGTTTTTCCAGTAACTCTACGGTCCGCCCCCTCCTACCCCCTGCCTCCTCTTGTGCTTTGCACTGATTCAGTACCCATCCCATCACACCCCCGTTAATGACAGGGACCCTGCTGGGCTTTTGTGGCTCGATCCACAGACTTCGCTCCAAACTGCCACCCCAGCTACTCAGACCCCCACAGGCAGCCCACCTAAACCCTCCGCCCTGACGCCAAGCCTCCCGGGACCCATTCAGCTGAGGGAGGAGTCCCACAGTGACCCTTTCTTAGGGGCCATTATCGGGACTCGTAATGGCTGCTGGGCACTGCTACACGCTGCCTCAGAAATGCTATAGCTTTTTCACTGCACTGCTGGCTGGATGTGGCGTTTTGAATGCGGTGGGTAATGATGGGGAGAGAATGAGAGAGGAGGGAGGGAGGGATGTGTGTGTGGCGAGAGTCTGTTTACACGCATAGTTACAGACGCGAGTACATGCGAGACCGAGAGGAAGAGAGACTAATGCCCTTTGGAGAGGACACATGCTTTTATTAACAAATGAGGGTGGGTTTGCAGGCCTAACTGCCTAACCGATGGTCAGATTAGGCATCGGGAAACCTCGCTCTCCGATTGGTCGGCTTTCAACCGACGGTATGGAGTTCCGCTTTTCCACAATGACCATAAATCATCACTCATGGCTATTACGGCAAACCCACATGCATTACTACTCAAACACAGGTAAATGTGGGCAGGCAAATCAGTGCGCCAGCCCGGGATTTGCATTAGCGTGTAGTGCGGCGAAAGAGAGTTACACTCTAACACGCCGCACACGGCCATAATGTGCAAATGAGGCGGCCCTGGCACCTGCTGCAGATTTGCATGGATTCAGGGAAAGCACAGGCTGCAAATAGGGAACCAGATAAGAGAATGATGTTGACTTTATTATTTCAATATGTTCGGACAATAAGGCTTTATTGGACGTGAGGGCGGGGCTGTTATGAGGAACTATGGGAATTTCTCTTCCCATAGAAATGTACGCATAACGATTAAAAAAAACACCTTGCATTACGTTCTATCTGTACTATTCAGATAGTGCTCTGATGTAATCTAGCCTCATGCAAAATACTACTAAGCACAATCAAACTAAAGTATTTTGCATATGTAAAATCAAATGCAAATACTTAAACATTGCAGCAGCAGGAAAAAAGCTCTATCAGTGATGTTTGACAAGAACACGTTTGAAAATAATGTCAAATGCATCAGAGACATTTAAGATAAGAAGTGTCAGTGGAAAAATAATGGCGCTGATATAAAAAAAAAAGGTTGCCTGTGTGGCTCATTTTTATGTACTGAGTGAAACGCTCAAAGGATTTAAAAAAAAAGCAGGAAAGATGATATGAAGGTATTTCTCTGAGATCAGTGAGCTAACGCCTCTTCATAATTCAGCTGCTTTGATCAGAAATGCATATCTGTTACTACAAGGCCATGTCTACAGCATTTCCCTTAGTGGAAAGAATTCTGTTGCTGTATAATATTTTATTCTCAGTGTGTTTATAACAGTAAGTCAGAAAAAATGGAAGCCTGTTTCTATCTCAGAGTAAAAGAAAAATAATTATAATAATAAAATAGTTCATTGTTAATTGTGAGAAAGTTTTTTTTTTTTTTTTTCTGAGAAATAAAGCAAAATGAAGTTGCAGTGCAAAATATGTGAGAGACAAAGTCACAATTAATTTGATCTTTTCTCAGAAACAATCTTCCATGCTAAAGTGAGTTGGAATTTGTTCTGCTGAATTCAAAGTTAGTTCATATGATGCCACATCACATACACACCATGCACTGGGAGAGAAAGAGAAAGAGAGAAGCCCACACACACACACACACACACACACACACGCACTCACACACACACTCACACACACATATTACACACACCATTGAAATTTGCAAAACACAACTCGGCAAAGCTAATACACAGAATGGGCTTGGGGGATAAGCAATTTCTGCTTTGCCCCGCAATGAGTTTGCATAATAAGTCATTAGTTAGAATAATACAGTGCATTCACAGAATAACACATTCTTTGTGTTGGGAGCTCTAAGAGAGTGCTAAAATATTTAAATAAGGGGAAAATGAATCTGTGAATATCCAGCCTCTAAAGCTGTGGGTGTTGAATGTTAATCTCTCGCTCTCTCTCCTGCAAGCAACAACGAGTTTAACCCATACCGATGTTTATTTCTCATAAAACTAGGCCACATTTTCCATGCAGGGGAATTTACATATTATTTACATTTGCTGTAACCTGTCTCACTCTCCTGATTCTCTCATGCTGTCTAACAGACCGTGAGAGGCCATTTTCATGCATTGTGTAGTGTGGTGTAATATAACTTGGCACTGCATGTGGATTGTGCGATAGATTTCCTCTGCATGCATGTGTAGGAGTATGCACAGTTAAAAAAGACAATTGTGTATATATATTTTTCCATTATTTATGATTTCACTCGCCTGCTGTTGGTGTAAACATAACACTGTTCTCTTATACAGTGGGGCTAGTCAGCATGCTGCAGACGTATGGTTCAGACTGAGCCGTGAGTCATACAAATACCCAACATACACAAATATGTCTCTCTCTCTATCAGTGTATGTGTGTTTCTCTTGTCCTGTACGCCATCAATCTTGGTTGGCTCATTTATGGATTAGGGCTACGTATCAGAGAGAAGGAATTTGTTTGTTTGTTTGTTTGTTTGTGCTGGAGGCTGGGAGAGGGTTTGAGATGAATAACTCTACAGGACTGCCATGTGCTGATATGAGCCCAACACAACACTGCTGTAAAACCAAACGCTGCACCTTCCAGAAAGCTCCAGAAAAACACCCATATCACCATGTCCATGCAGAACTAGAAAAGAAAATATACTACACTGTCTAAAAATAAAACAGTAGAAATAAAATAAATAGCTTGAAACGCTAGTGAATTAAGACATCTAAACATTTTTTGTACAGTAGGAAAATGGATATTAATTTTGCGATTTAAACAATAGTGTTATTAAATTGTTAATGTTTTTCAATATTAACTCAAAGGTTATGTGAATGCTTAATCTAATTTTAAAAACTGAATATACAGTACACTCTTAAAAACAAAGGCTACAAAAAGGGTGTTTTTGCAGGAATGCCTTAAAAAGAACCATTTTTGGTCCCCCAAAAAACCTTTCAGGGAACAGTTCTTGAACCATTTTGAAGAACATCTTTTCCACTAATCTTTTTCTTCATAGAACCATCAATGCTTTATTTTTAAGAGTGTACTGGCCAAAATGAGAAAAAAGAAACCTTTAATATCAATTAGTAGCCATTATAGCATTGACAAATTGTGTATTGCTATGTTGATATGTTCATCAAATGATGCTATATATGATTTTCATTCTCCAAATGACCTAAAAACAAAATATTACAGCACCAAAGAACTACACCAACACAGTACCGCTAAATGGAAGCGTCCACCCCAGAATTCAGCATCGCTCCACATAATCACATTCCATAGTAAATAAGCAAAAAAATCAAGCTACAGCTTCACTTCTATTCTGATAGGCTTGATGCATTGAAACCAAGATGCACCTGCCATTTAGCCATGCCATCAACAGGAAAACAGACACACAGAATACTGCCAGCGCAGGAAGTGCCAGTTCTGGGCCCTGCACTGAGCCAGCGCTGGCTCCAGCATTTGGCTGAAGGTCCAATGCATGAGTCCTGTAGTCAGAGCTGTTCTGGCCCCCAGATTCATGCTCACATGCACAAATGTGATATTATCAACATGGATATAATTAGTTCCAAAGATAGTTAGACATATCTATGTCTCCTGGTAGTGGCTGGATGGATTACATTATCTGCAGTCAATGCATTTATTTTATTTGGACAAGGCACCTGTAATACCAATTAAGAGGATAGATTAAAAATGTGTATATATGTACACATTCGTGTCTAAACTGCTAATTGCTGAGAGTCTTGCATCAACACTCCTTATTTCTTTTTTTCCCTTTCCCTCTTTCGTTCTCACTCTCTGGCAAATGATTTATTTCTGCCCATCATTTCCCATTTAAACCCAACATTTAACAGTGAATGATTTAATACCAGGTATCAAACACGTCATCATCGTAAACACTGCTCTAATTAAGCTTAATTAAAGCAATCTAATGGATGCGTAATCACTCGGTGGATACGAGCCCGAAGAAAGGAGATGAAGCATTCAGCTCGCACCCACACGCACTAACAATCACTTGCTCTCCGAGTGCACTCACTCCCATCAATCACAGTGCTTCCCAAAGCCATGCCAATCCTTCATTAAGCTGAGGAAGAGCCTCATAATTAAGATAATGCAATAATCTAATAGAGTCGTTGCCTCTGTCTCTCTCAGTTTAGCGCACCTGGGAGGCACCACTCAATCTCCATAAAATGCAGACGATGGACAAATCAGTTTCTCCTAGCTGATGTAATGCTTTTTGAATATTCATAGTGTTTTCGGAATTTTAATCAAAGTCAGTGATGGACTGGAATATGAGCTGGGCTGAACAGACACACGCATGCAAGCAAATGCATAATTCATATTGCTTAGCTCACGGTAGTTTGGCCACAGCTGGCTAAAGGAAATGTGTGAGTGTGAAATGTGTGTGTCCTGGCTTGAGGGTTTTGGCTGTGCCTGCTGGACACATGGCAGGTCCAGATGTTCTGGTTTCGTATGTGCATAGCTCATCAAAAACTCCATGCCTGTGCCACCCTTGGGCCCCTGCCAACCCAGACACCAAGCAGGACTCACTCTGCCATCTGCCATGAGCGTGTCCCAATGCATCATGGGCTTGCTGCGTGTGTTTTGTGATGTCACAATAAGCTGATACACAGTGCGACGAGCTGGTTACTTTCCAACATGGTAAAGACCTTTTGGCCTACAGTACGTTACCATCCAGCATATTTCATACAGGTGTGTTTTGTTGTTGCTATTGCTCTCATTTTTATTTAAAAAAAAAAAGCAGATGTGCTACTGCTCCCTCAGATTTTGTTTCAGTCCTGTACAGTGCTCAGTCTGAAAAACCCTACAGGCTAGATCCAGACAGCTTACACACTAGATTTGAGTCATTGAACTGTGTGGCTGTCAATACCGTATTTACCAATATGCACATATGCACACACCCTTGAGGCGCCAGGTGTCCAAACTGAAGGGACCAAACAGAAGCAAGTCTGGCACAGAGTGATGATGTGTCCCCAGAGACTGCCCGCCATTTTGTTTTGCTTCACTAAGCATGTCCCAAGTCTTCAGTCAGTCTCACTACCCAGCACTGGTCTATGGCAGCCTGTCAGAGATGCTAATACTCTCCCTCCATCTCTCTCTGACTCTCTCGCTCGCTCTTTTTAAGTTTAGTTTTTAATTCAGCTCAGCTCACTTGAAGTAGATATAAAACTAAATATGATAAATCAAACGATTATATGGTACACTTTGATGTTTTCCACAGCATTAGAAGCTGAATATGTATTAAAATAATAAAAGTAATGCAATGTACTTTCTTTTAATAAAAGACCACATTTTAATTCCCAAAATTTGGAATATTTTGTTGTGTCCTGCATTTTGCATGCATCGATGCTACCAAATTATTTTGCCCAGGGATGGGCAGCTTGGGTCCTCCTGGAGGGCCACTGTTCTACAAAGTTTAGCTCAATCTCTAATCAAACACAACAGAAAAATCTAAAAGCTGCATCCAAACATGGATACTTCCCAACAATATAGTAGGTAAAAAAAAAAGGACTACATACAACAGTACATGCATTCACACTATACAGAACATATTTTAATGGTCGCTAAATAACAATATAGCATGTGGAAAACTTTATGTGGGGATGTCCTGATAACATTCATACTATATAGAGCATACTTTTTTTAATGGTCGATAAGCACCTACTCAGGTATGTGATTTCGATCTAAAATTACAGGCAAATGCCTGAGGAACTGTCCATCCCTGATTTAGACCCTTTCTGCAGTGGCATGTCAAACCAGTGTTGTTATTAACTAAAACTTTAAAAAATCAATTTTGATAATTGAAAAAGATTAAATAAAGTAAAATATTAGATTAAACTTGAAAACTGGAAACAAAAATAAAAGCTCATTCAAAACATTAAAATAAATACTATGATAGTATAGAAATAATACTAAAATAACAATGCAACAAACAAATTAATTTCTCTGTTTTTCTCTCTCATAGGCATATCTCACTGTCTGTCTCAGTCTTTGTAATGCTACTGTCAGCCTTTGGCTGCCTGCTGGATGCTGACAGTTAGACTGAGTGTCATCAAACACCATCCCTCTCTTCCTCTCTCCATCTCCCTCCTCCTCCATCAGAGAGAGAGAGACAGGTGAGAAACGAAAGTACGATGGGAAAAAACGCTATTCCTACTGCCAAGTTTTTTAGTCTTTTTTTTGCTGTGCCTGAAGCATTGAGGTGTGTGTGAGTGGAATACAGGTATACCCGACTGAATGGTCAAAGTCTAACACACCCACTGTCTGCCTCCTCCTGAAGAGATCTGAACATCTGGACTGCAGATGAGTTCTTCTCATGCTCCACATTTACTTTCCAAGGGAAACAAATACCTAATGAAATTAGCCATTAGTGAAAGTGATAGTGAGAAGTCTGCCTCATCAGGTGCTATTTCCACATGTCTGCACGCGCGCACACACACACACACACACACACACACACATCTTGTATCACAGCCACCCACAGCAAAGAGATTATTTACTGCTGTTGTACGCAAGCAAAGTTCCAGTTCCACATATGAATGATTAATATGCCTATAAAATATAATCCCTCTGTAATCAGAACTCTCTGACTCTCTCTCACACACTTAATACATCTGTGTGATACACACTCACACAACACACACACACACACTACATCTGAGTAACAGAGAGACAGACAAACACTATTAATTATTTATACACTCATGAGTAGCATTAAAATTTACCTATACCAGTCTAATATAAAAGAAAACATGTACGTTTTTTTTCCATTCTTAGTCAGCTGCACAAAACCCAGGTAACCTTAGTCTCACCTGCACAAGTGTTGCCTCAAAGTGTGGAGTTTTATTTATTTATTTATTTATTTACTCACTCACTCACAAGAAAAGGCAGATTTTCATTTTGATTGGCTGGCTTAATGCTGTGGCTCATTAAAACAACACAGAAAGGCTGTAATACTAAAATAGCTCGGAGGTAGTGTGCTCCCTAAAGCTCAAAGTACACTTTGTTTTTTACACATATATACATGTTTTTTTTATGATTTATTTAAAATATATGTGATTTAAATATGAGTGTGGTACACAATTTCTGATATTTCAGGATTTCACTATTTAAGCAGATAGTACTTTGTTTTGTTATGCCTAAAATAGCTGTCTGGATATGTGAGATATGAAAGCTGAATAAACTGACTTTTCTTAAATAGGACTTTGACAGATAAAACTATTTGTGTCATTATATTACATACACTAACAGCACTAAGCGCTCAATGCAAACAGACACACGGACCAAAACACAGCAGTGGTCAGGATATTCTCTGGATTATATGAAACATAACCTGCATAACTTTGGTGTTAAATTAGACATAACACATTCCCCCTAACAACCTGCCCCAAACAACCCATAACACAGCGAATGCCAAATCCACTGCTTTTCCATCTCATTTAACAATGCCTTGTCAAATTCACACACACATACACACACAATGTTAAAACGCAAGGCAAAGCATCCCCGGATAGAAAAAGAAAAGCATCTTAGTGCAGTGGAGAGTAAAGTACATGCTGTTTTTAATGTGCTGTAAAATATTGATGTGGAAAGTGTGTGTGGGTTTTTTTTTTTTTTGTTTTGTTTTTTTTTGCACACAGGGAAATACCAGCCAATTCAACATGAGATTTGCAAGCTACTATTTCATGCTGATCTGAAACCAGTGGCTCCATCTAAATTTGAGTCTTAATTGCAACATGGGAAACCACCGAGATGATCTCAGCTCAGGGTGAAAGGGGTTGTGGGTAAACAGAATGGCCAAAGGGCAGCTAATTTGTTCATAAAAAAAGCCAGAGAGTGGATGTGTCTTCTTACAGTGATGTGGGCTAACAGTGTCAGTTGGATATTTTATTCATGCTCCTTATGCATGTCTCACATTTTCAATTATACAAGGCCGTTGCTTATACCGAACCAGAGTTTGTGTGTTTGACTGGACCGTGCAGACACTTGATAGTAGCTCTGAATATCTATCAGCACTATCGGAAGCTCTTACCACTTTATCTTACTCATCCAAGAGCGGTTCTCAAACTGCAACTGATAAGAGGTCAAAGTTGACGCTGATCACCGAAGGAGGCATTAGAATGAAACTGGATATGGCCTGAGCTCTTTGTGATCATAATCGTGCAACAGGAGATGCTTTCCTGAGCTTAAAAGCTTTGAATGCGATTTGTGCTTCATAAGCAGTGCAATACATCTAATTTATCTTCATTATCCGTGTGCATGGACTACAATGAAATCTATCATTGTGCACACAGGTTTTTAGAGGGCGCTAAATTTTTATCTTCCTCTGCAGCCTGAGGCAGAGGGCACAGGATCCACACTCATACGTACACACAGATAAGCCCCGCCATTGACTACTATTAATCCTGGCTGATTTGCATTGTCAGAGCGCCTGTGTTTGAACAATGCTGTTGTTTCCTTGTTTGCTAATTTAGGAACAAACATTTGCCTGTGCAGCAAACAAGCTCTCCCAGGATGTGTTATTAATAGGCTAATTAAGCCAGCGGTAATGAGCAGGATTACAGCTAATTATGACAAGATTTGTTTTGGCGTTCCGTCTGGGAAGAAGCAGTGGAGTGTGTACATCTACCTGGGAGTTCATTACTGCCATCACCATGCACCTGAGTGCACAGAGTACGCCGCTGGGGGAGGAGGGGGAGTGCTGTGTGGATTTATGTAAAGGAGGACGAAGAGAAAGAAAACATGAAGGTGTGAACGGTTAGGGTGGCGGTGTCCTGGGCTGTGATATACAATACATGACAAACAATACATTTGTGTTTTTCAGTATTCAATTACCCAACTGGTGAGCATTTCAGCCATCTTATTGTTGAGAGACACGACTCTTTGTTGAGCTCTGCCCCTAGGTTACTGTTACTAAGGCAGACGAGTCTTAAGGAATGGAGATTTGCACAAACAATTAGAGTTTTAAAGTTAAATGCAGCCAAACACTGTTTTAAATATAAAAAGACGGTGCACTCATGTTACTTATGAATAGTAGAAGTGCAAAGTCCCGCCTTCTAATTAAAAGAGTCAATCACTAAAGTCATCGTAGCCTTTTTAATGCTATTTGAGCATAATAAACTAAATTTATGAGACAACTGTTGTTAGAATTCATTGATGATTTGAAATATGAAATTCAATTGTAAGCTTGGCGAACAGCTTTGGAGAACTGTTCTGTTAGGAGACTCCAAAGGGGGTGGAGCCTCCAGAAGTGCGGTCACAAGTGTTTGTTAGGTCATGCCCTTTCTTCGACCTTGATTTTCAAAGTCATGAAATGTGACTGGATGTTAATCTTACATGAGCTGGAATTAAATTTAAAATTAAAGGAATACATTTCTGAATTCTTAAAGAAATTCTTAGTCACCATGAAGACAAAAAGTGTACAAAAAAAAATATATATTATAAATTATCTGTGCACATATTTGTCAGGCCTAACTGTCTATTAGATCCCAGAAGGAAACGATAAACTGTTGTAATATGACAAAAATCATTGTCCTAACTGTTTTCGCCATACTGAAATCTCAGTTGGCTAGTGATTAATTCTTTCTGAATCTGAAAATATTAGTATCCAGGACACTGTGATCTAAAGTACACTGAGCTTTTAAAAGCTTAGATTAATTGTGTGCAATAACACAGTGATCATAAACAGCTGTTGAGAGTTTTCTTCTCTGAAACAGAGGAGGCTTGGACCCAGAAACAGATGTGTCACAACTTATCACATTTTTCATTTCATATCAACTTTAAACTTCAGCATTGTGATTTTAGTGGTTGCTAGGGTATGATTATTTTTAGAGCTGGGCTAAGCAAATGATCAATAAATTGTTTTATCAATAAACTGAAACATTTGTAAATGCAAACACCAATGCTACAGTTTCTGTTCAGTTGCTTTTTGGCAACAGTGCAAAAATCTGGGAAGCCAAATCCACATATTTTATGTTTCAAATATATTTAAAAGCTTATAATCCTAATTTTTGTAATACCCTATGAAAATACGTGCCAGCTAATATTACGGGACTTTAAACGGACAGAGAGATGACTCAGGGTTTGAATTAAATGCTTACAAAAACATACCCACATACACAAACATTTCTGTAGCTCAGGATAAGAAAACTGAGATTGGGATTTACAGCTAAGCTTCATATTTTCACCCTCGTCTTTCTAAGAACAGCCAACACCAACACAAATCCCTGCATCTCACATGCACAGAGAGGGAGTGAGAGAGAGAAGGGAAAAGGAGAAATAAATATACTTCTTGCAAAAGCTCCTTTTGAACAGGTGGATTTATTTGCCTGGATCAAAGATTAGGTCACATGTAGAACCTCAGCTCTAGAAATGATTGCTCACATTGTTCCCAGCACTCAGAAAATACACAAATGCACACACATTTAACAAGCTTTCTAAATTGAGACTTTCCATTAACCTCTATTGTTCTTAAATCAAGCTAATTATAATTACTGTAGGCCAGTCTTAACCCAAACACTAACCACAAAAATATTCTAAATATGAATAAAAATGATTTGCTTTATGAGGGTCTCTTCTTAAGAACCTATTATTTTCTTCTGAGGATTTCCAGACTTGTTTTTCTTGTGGAGACATGTTTCAGAAATTATGTCTCTAAAAATATAGATAGGCCATAAATAGACCTGCATGTCCACAAATGTCGCGTTCATTTTCCATTTTATTTTAAATAAGAGAAAGGCTATTTACTGCAAAACTCGAACAACAGTTTCCCCAAATATAACAGTTTTTTTTTTTTTTCTTTACAACATGTGTTCACGAAGATTAGCTCACTGTAATCTTGCAGGGTTTAATAATACACACAGAGAGAGAGAGAGAGAAAGTTAAAACAGAGAAATGAAACAAGGCTACACTGCTTCAGCAGATGACTTTAATCCTGTTTATTAAATTATAAAGAATCCATGAGGATCAGGAATAGAGAGTCAAGGATTTAAGCGATTTGTGGATTTTTTGCAGAGTTATTTGATGAAATGGGATTGTACTGAAGTAGGGGAGCTTTGTGAGCGTGTGACAGCAGACGTGAACTGGGATAAATCGCTTGAGAAACAGAGCACAACCGACAGGATCAGACGCAGACATTTATTTGTTCCAAATGCATGAAGTATTAAAGGGAATAATTCACTCATTCGCACACAGAGGGAGGCAGATCCTAGAACAGCATGTGATTGATGGAGTACCGACAGCCTATAAAACAAACTAAACAAAAAATATCAATAATCAAATCAGAAATCTGCAGGCTGTATCCATAATCGCACATAACAAACAAGAATCCTAGACTGATTAATGAAAGTCTATGTAAATAAACTCGGATTTCGAAGTGAAAGCACAGGGATGTGCTGAATTACGAAGACTCATTTAAATGGCTAATTTTCTTGCCACTGATTACAGAAGCTTTATATCTCATTGACACGCATTTAGGAACAATGGCAGAGGCAATTTGTGACCCCAGAATAATCTTCAGAGCGCTCTTTGTGATGTCTTTTAAGAGATACTTGGAGGTTGCGATTTGGGAAGATTAGAGCGAATGAGAATTAGCTGGCTGGTTTTGGCTGGGTGGATTCGCCCGGCTCTTGGGGACCTCTATGTCACTGATAACTTCCACTGAGCTGTTTGCTAAGAGGATATAATGTGCTAATCCAAGTCAAAAGACATACCATGTGAATTACATCCCCAAACAGATTATTCCACACAGATTAGGATGAAAGCAATAAATCTTGTCATGTCGTTCTTGATGCTGGTACACACAGAAATCAGAACTAGCAGATGATGTTGAAATAAGTTAACATGTGTTAAAGTCAACACTAAGCAAAGAGCCATAAGAAAATCATCACAGGTGTGGAAATATGATTAGTAATCTGAAGTGCAGTGTAGAGCAGCCATCTTTAGTTTCTCTTGAACACTCTTAAATAGTTTTAAGGAAGGATCAGCATTTATTTTGCTAGATTTGCTGTGCAGTTTTGTCTAGTNCGAACACTCTTAAATAGTTTTAAGCATTTATTTTGCTAGATTTGCTGTGCAGTTTTGTCTAGTCCACAATGTTTTTGTATTTATATTGTACTTAGAGTGTGTTTGTGCTCTAGGGGCCTTCAGAAAGAGCTGTAACAGAAAATGTTCTGTCATTATTTACTCACCCTCATGTTGTAACAAACCTGTATAACTGTCTTTTTTCTGTTGAACTTAAAATAATATTTTAATACAGAGACGCTGAAACTCATTGTTTTGGGTTTTTTTTGTGTTTGCATAAGAAATAAAGTCATACAGGTTTGGAAGGACATGGAGCTGAGCAAATAACAATTTTCTCTTTTTTACTTTCAGTATCTAGAGAAGTTTTCTTTTGTGTTGTAAACCAGCAGTATTGTAACCTTGGTTCAGGAAGACCAAGACATGCCATGAGAGCTAGTCATGTGTGGCAAATATTTTAATGGAGAGCAGTAGCATCATCAACATCAGAAATTTCCAGTCTAAATTTGGGTGGATTGTAATTATCTGTCGTCTCACACCTCCACTCCCCTTGCACCTAGAGGGTGTATTCAAATAAAGTGAGAAAGAAGCAAAAGGCAGACAGGTGTGTGGTATTGTCTGTCTTGAGTGTTTGAAACAGTGGCACCCAGGGAGTTCCCGGTGCACACATTGGCACAGATGCACACAACACATACCCACAATGCATCTGGTCACCTAACACCCCACCCCAAAAAAATAGCTTCACTATTAGATAAACACTCTTTTTTTCACCTGTGAATGTGAAAGAAGACAAAAGGGCAAGAACAAAGAGAAGAGTAAGAGGAGGTGTCAGATAGGCATGCTATAGGTCATCCAGATTCTCAAAGGCATTACATCTGACTCACACCTGGGTCACACTCGCTGGCATTCTGGGACTGAGAGGAGCAGGTGTGTGCGTATGTGTGCTTTTATGCGTGTTTGTGCAACCACATTGAGCAGATGGTGAGAGCAATAACTGACAAACCCTGAGAGGGAACTGAAAGCACCTAATAATTATCCCTGTGTTTTCTGCCACAAACACGCCAATTAGAATCCCAGCAACACCTTGCCACCACACACGTTAGTATGTCTGACACTGAGACCATGTGTACGAGGATACACTAAAACAACACGCTATTCTGAACAAAGGGCTATTGTTTACGCTGCGAATGACTCATAATAACATGTTCTTTCTTTCCTTTCTCCTCACTGTGTTTCGGTCTCTCAGTCTTGCAGGTCTCCAGGGGGTAAAAGCAGAGATGTAGCTGTGGATCCCAACAGATGGAACGCTTGTTAGAACAAGAAGTGCACTTACAGGACCCACGGGCTCCCTAGAGGACCTGCTTCTCAGACTCAAGATACATTCAGATTCAGCTAACAGCAAAGTACACATTGCTTTGTCAAATCTTAAGATGTCAGTATGTTTACATGCACACTTGAAATTTGTGCAGTCGAGCTAAAGTCTTCAACCGTCTGTCCATGACGCAATGCATAAATTGAATATCTGAATTCAGAGTCGTATCAAGAGTCATATCAAAGCCAATTTTAGTGTGATTAACATTTAGTACAATTTCAGTTGTACTAACTGTTTAGTCCACAAGCATCAAACTTTTAAAGTGCATTTAAATGTATTTAAAGAGAAAGTACACTCAAAAATGAAGACTCTGTCATCGCTACTCATTACTTTCCCTTTAAATGTTGGATTTGTTTCATCCATTTAAATGTGAAAGCTTGAAAATGGACCAATTTGATGGCCTAAAAGAATGTTTGACTATTTTTCCCACTCATTTCCCTTGAAATCAGAATGTTCCACTCTTTGTGTCAGCATTTTTGGTTTATGGCATTTAAAGTACAAAAAGTCCTGGCAATTACCACATGAGTCAGATCCCTTGACTTCATCCACTTAAGATTTGCATTCCAACAAGGCAAAAAGGGACTTCATACCTCTCAGCAACGTCAACATGATAATATCAGAGACTGAAGCACTCTGGTAATCCAGGATTACAGGAAGAGCTTGGTTATGAATACAGACAGGAACTATAAAAGAGGATAAAAAATAAAAAAATCCATCTTCGTTCAGACTGATCTAGTATCAGTTTGAAAATAAAGCAAGAGGCTGAGGCTGAGTGAGAATCAAAACAAGTGACAACAGCACTTACTGACCTGGGATCAGTGTAGAGATTGAGAAGGCTATGATCAACTGGATACCCCCCTAAGGTTCGTCCTTTCATAAAACCAGAGAGAGACACAAGAAATAATATCAGTTCTGCTCCTGTCTGGGAAGTGCTGTTCTGGGTGGAATTTGCTAAATATACTCATCACATTCGCTCTAACTTGTGTTTGTTAGACCTGAGTGATGGCTTAGGCCATTTCAAACCATTCTGTGGTTACCAACTGATCTGAGAAGCACCTCCTCATATTTAAATGTATGCCTTTATAGTCATGTGTTTCAAACAGTATAGAGAGTGATATGCTAGCATGTGCTATTCTGTATGCTTTACTCAGCTATAAAAGAAACCTAATGCATTGTACATTTTTACATAAGCCATCATATGCTCTCTTTTTCTGTCTCCACCCACTCTTCTTACGCACAGCGCTGAAAATTAATCCCCTGAAACTGTCTTAAGGTAAACAGTGAGTGTGAAATCAGGAGAGAGAGCTGCAGGTCTTTTGAGGATCCAGCTCAGCTTCTGAAAAGTATTCTAGACTTTTTCAATGATAAATCACTCATTCGAATTTAAAAACCTTGTGATAATGTACTACTTTCTTGAGGTAATTTTATAAGAGACATTTTCAATTATGTAGCAAGCGTCTGATCAATACTGTCAATTGAGATGTATGGCAGGAAAAAGGCTTGGATAACAAGACCGGGAACACAGCATTATGAAAAAAGAAAAAAGAAACCTGAATTATTTACAGACCGATATTGTGGTCACAGTGGTTAAATATCTTGACTGGTGACCTGGAGAATGAAACATAATGTGTGATACATGAGCTGGAGAGTTAAAAATGCCTAAAACAATTCCACTTGTTTTAGCCAAGGAAAAAAAAATAAAAATAAAAATAAAATAAAATAAAATAAAAATAATCGATTGATTGATTATATAATACACTGCTGCTAACATCTAAATTTACCTCTTTATTTTATGGAGTCACACACACACACACAGTCCTCCCACTCCACAGGTTTCTTACCTCATCCTCCTAATTCCCCCTAAATAATTACAACTGCTCGTAGACATTAAAACACCCACTTAACCAGACACAATCAGATTAAACAACCGTTCAATATATTTGGTAGACTTCTCATCAAACTGAGACAGTTTAATTGTATAAAGGCACAGTGAAGTAAAAAAAAAACTGACATACATCCAAAGAAAATACAGAAATTGTGGGAAATATTTCTCCAATTAAAAAGACCACTTAAAACAAAAAAGAAGAAGAAGAAAAAAAATAATCTGTGCCCTAAGACCCTCTATTCTCAGTGGATTTCACATGTACATGTCTTCTGAGAAGGATTGTTAGAGATTTAAGCTAGCATTAGACAAAATACTACTTGAGTCCGATCTGTAAGAATAGCTTCCCACCACCTAATCAACCCGAGGCCTGTGCTGTCTGTCCGCCTGGGTGCCTTGCCTTTGTTGCACCCTGAATAGACGCTAAATATCCTCCCAATCTCCTTCCTGGCTCTGGCTGAGCTCTCAGGGCCCAGTCTATTCACATGCTAATGCAGACAGGCTTGATTCCTTAATCACAATCCTGCTGAAATCCAGGAACAAGGAGATGTAATAGGGAGCCATTTCCTCATTGTTATTTCATTTTTCCCTTTCTGTAATTCTCTTACCTTCTCAGTTTTGCCATGAATTGCGAAAAATGTGAGCGGAAAAAGTTGGAGTCTAAGATGAGGCGTTCTTTATTGTAGCACTGGATGGTTAGTGGCAGCGACTCTCCGCATCAATTCAGTGGAGGATTTGATTTGTTTCTGTTGACGAGCTCTGTTAATTTCCTCTCCCGCCTCATTAAGCTCTAACTGCCAATTAATGTCTTTTGTTCTCGGTAATGGCTGCCTCCCAAACAGAGCCGCACGCACACACATACACACACACGGACACAGGCTTACACAACAATAGGAGAAAAGTATCAGTAGTACACCCCTATAGACGGGAAAAGAGAGCGAGAGAGGGAGTCGTTGATTAATTGGGAGCTCAGTGGAACAGCAGGCAGACAGGATCTCTCATTAGCTCCTCTCCAAACTCCACCAGCACTCAGACACCACTCGTAGCCCCTCAGGACATGAGGTCATGATCTCCCATGGCAACAGTTGGACGGACTAACAACGCCCTAATTACAAAACCTAAACAATGACACCATATCTTCACAAGTTTGCACACATAGCCACACAGACACAGATACAAAAGCTTCGGAAACGTCAGTATTTCTTGACGTTGTTCAAGGAATACATCAAACGGCCAAAACATTGATGCTTTTGGGTGGTGTAGTTTGTTTATGTCTGGAGAATGGTTGTGTGTCACAGCACTCATCTCCGCTTTGAGAAATCCTCAACTACGGTCCCATTATTAGCAAAGAGTGGGTTATTTGAAACACGGGCTCTTAGATTGTCGAGTGTCGGGGAGAACCACGCTTCACCCTTCGGTCCATTAAGAGAGAATGGCTGTTTTTGTTCCGGCCAGATACTTTCTTCCGAGCGCTCCTATAGGGGCTTTTAGGGGAAAATATGATTATGCTATGATTCAGTTTTCAAAGAGATCCATCTGAAAGGTTTTTGAACCTTACATTTTCAAGATGACCTTAATGAACTTTGGTCAGCCCAACTTCTGAAGCACTGAGAACAGTCATCAACTTTTCATTTGAGTCTGAGAGAGAGTGGGAGAGATAGAGAGCGAGAGAGAGATCAAAAAAGAGAGATAGAGAGAGGGGGGGGGGTCATACATTTTTAGAGCATTTTTATGGACCTCAAAGAACGAAGGCAGTGGTGTGTGTGTGTGTGTGTGTGTGTTTGTGCAAGTAGACTTCAGAAATCTCATTCGTAACCTTCTCTCATCTAACATAACATTCCCAAACCATGCTCTCATCACTGTAAGAACACTGCATGTAGTTTTGTCATTAGATATTCATAATATTGCATATAGCTAGCACCAGCCAAAACATCTATATCTTGAAAATTCCAAAAGGGGGGTTTCACAACGATGCTATATTTTACTGCTATAAAGAACTTTTTGTGCAATGGAAATATTACATGGATGTTAAAGGTTTTTGACCATTAATGGGACTATCAATGGCAATAAAGAACCTTTATTTTTAAACATAATCTTGACCAGCTGTTTTGTAGATTTTGCTCTGCGTTCAAATATGTCTACTTCCCTACAATATAGTAGGTGAAAACAGTATGTGAAATGAGTGGTATGTCTGATTTGCCAACTTAGCAAATGTACTAACTCCCAATTTGTTATATCATACTACAAACATTCATATTACAATATATACTGTACTGGAAGTTCATCCCTCATCAAATGTAGTACAGTACCCACTCGCTGGCAGTGTGTGATTTTGGACACAACACATTTAAGTAGAAATATGTTGCAATGGTCTAGGCTTTTTCCAAGATGGCCATCAGGTGGATTGATTGGCTTAAAGAGACTTTGTATAGGTAAAGAGTGACAAGTAGCTTCACCTATTAATACTGTAGTCTATCCTTACCAATATATGCCAACAATGTATGCCAGCTGAAAAAAAAAAGTAAATCTGATTTGACACCACGTGTCAAGTACAGTGTCAATGCATCTCCTCACTGGCCTCATTTGATAGTAATGTAGACATTAACAAGGCAGAAGTGAGTGAAGCTTCAACTTCCTGTCACTAAGCAGCTGTTGCTGTGTTTACATTTCAAACTGCTGTATCATTAAACCTCTCCAAAGCACTCCACAGAGAGACTTAATGTGAAAGAGGAAGCTTTAAAACAGAAACAGAACAAGTCTGCGCCAGTACAGAGGCTTGCATTAAAAAAAGGGGGTTTAAAGAAAAGAAAAAAAAAACAAGATTCAGCTGTAAGTGGAAAGATGTATGCTTGAAAGAATGAAAGAAAGTCATACAGATTTGGAACGACAAGAGGATGAGTAAATGCTAACAATGTTTGTTTATGGACCAACTATTCCTTATAGAATATAAGTAAAGGAAAATAGAGATATTTTTTCATGAATAAATGAACATACACTGTACCACATTTAAACTATGAGTCATTTTTGTAAAAGTTTCAAGGAACCTTATGGAGTATCCGGAAATAAAATGATGCTAGCTGCTGAAAGCAAAACAAAACCCGAAACTAAATCATCTCCAGATCCAGCACAAGCATTTTCACATCCAGACACCCTCCTCTCTCGTTCTCTATCCCCACCACTGATCAGTGGATTACACTGATCAAATGAGACAGACAATATGCCCAACATGGTGGCAAAGCAGCCATCCTGCTGTGCCAGGGACTGACAGAACCCACTCACTCGCCTCTGCCAACCCATAGAGGACATGCAGACAGGGGCTGGCACGGGTCCTGAGCCCTGACCACTGCAGCTTCACGCTCATTATCTCTTCCTGGGATTTCCTGTAAGCACACATGCATGAAACAAAAAGCACACACTTACATGCTGCTAGCATTAGCAAGAAACTGTTTTGGCTTGCTAACAGAGGGACAGAAAAAGACCAGAGACCGAAATATCCATCCCTCACTTTTTTGGAACACACATATAACTGAATATAAAAAAGGGCAATTATTTATATTATACCATGAAATCATAATTGAAGTATAATAATATTAAACATGTAAAATTGCCAGTATTTCATTTGACATTTGGCTTGCTTTCCACTTCACCAAAATGATCAAAACAGTTCTTTTATTCTCCACACAATTCTGTTTATGGTGGGATTAACTGCTGTCATCAGAACTAAAGAACTCTCTCCCATCTGTTTTCAATTGCTCTTCAGATTCTACTTCTGTTTCTCATTATTCAATTTAATAAAGCAATTAAACAATGCAATTAAAAATAAAAATATGTGGTTAATGATTCCTTTTGTGGTCCATTAGAAATCGGTGCTCTGTCTCACCTCTTAAATTAGATAGGTAAAACTTTGAATACATTTTAGAGCATATTATTTCTTTTGTATGTGTGTGTCATAACTCCAGCCTGTGATCCCTGGTTTTTGTGTTTTAAGACTCTTGTTTTGTAATGTGTTTCAGTTCATGGTTTTCTGTTGTTTTGGTTCCTGTTAATTAGCATATGCATTTAAACTTAAATATTTCATTTTAATATATTAAAAATTTTAGGAAAATATTTAGTTATACTGACATTTGGCTTAGCCTGTACTGACTGTACACATACAGTATATTAGAATATAACTATTGTCATACGGTCACACTTTATTTTAAGATTTTAAGGCCAAATTATCTATTAACAAACCATTAACTATGACTTTTGCCTCAATAAA
>SCHK01441334.1:0-23996 GCA_004124795.1 Poropuntius huangchuchieni
CAGTGGGCCCCGAGGACCGGAGTTGAGAACCACTGTTTTAGGATATTTGATTTATGGTTCATACTACACTGGACATAATGATAAAAAGCCATTGCCAAAGCCATTATTTGGAATTTCTCATAAATTCACCAACCATCTGATAGAAAATGGCAAGAACTTGCATTTTTTTTTTTGTGTAAGTCAGGGTGCAAATGATTTCTTTGGTCCTCTGGGACACAAAGTCGCATTTACAAGCTACAATATGAGCAAGACGATTCTGCAGTTATTCAGCAAATGATAATAAAATGATGAAGAGGAGTGTTATAACTTGGCATTTATCCAAATGGTGAGGACAAAGTTCACATATTTTCCAATAATTTCTTTAGTGCCTTCTGCGCTATGACGATTGCTCTGCGATTATTTGAATGAGCTATCACTAGTAAAGTATATTACTGCAGACTCACTGAATTTAGATTACGCTTAGAACATCACATAAAATTTTGGATTAGATATTGTGCATGTTGGTCAGATAGTCTCTCATTTTCAAGTGGGCAGCTTTGGCCAGAAT
The DNA here is from genome assembly GCA_004124795.1 of Poropuntius huangchuchieni. Lineage (NCBI taxonomy): Eukaryota > Metazoa > Chordata > Actinopteri > Cypriniformes > Cyprinidae > Poropuntius > Poropuntius huangchuchieni. The sequence continues at coordinate 548 of SCHK01441334.1, forward strand.
AAGCTGCAAAGTGAACCAACATTTACGCCAAAAAGAAAAAGTTTGTCTCTGCAAGATGTTCTGTATGTATTACATTCTCACACTTGTTTATCTGAGATTCAAGCAAAGATTTAAAAATAAGCAAAAGAGTCACTTAGCAGCTTTCAACAGCAACACTCACAACTCTACACATGGTCAAACAAAAAGATAAGATGAGAGTTGCAGAATACCAATGCATGTGGCAATATTTTGTGTGAATNTAACTCTGCATGGTCAAACAAAAAGATAAGATGAGGGTTGCAGAATACCAATGCATGTGGCAATATTTTGTGTGAATTAACCAGTTAATGCATCTGAAGCTCTTTTTTTATTACAAATTTATTGCAAATATAGAAATAGATCTTTTGTACAGAATTTGTGGTGAAGATGTAGAATATAATTACCAGCAAAATAAACGGAAGTAAACCATTTCAGAGGCTTTTTTCCCCCTTCACATCAAAGAAATTGTGTCCTTTTTGAGATCCATTCCTTAGATATAAAGAGGCAAAGAAATATACAGCTAATCTCTGATTGTGGATGAGGCTCTTTAAAATCACTGAAATTCATTTATAATTCTGTCAAATCCTGTAGTTCAGACACTTTATATTAAAGTATTATAAAGCTCACTCACAGTTGGAGATGTTTTGTGTGCTGCCATGGAAAAGCTTTGGTTTCCACTTCAAAAAAAAAAAAGCAATCAAATGTTTGTTTTTTTCCCACATTTCTGCCTTTTTTCAGAATCGTACTCTCGACCAATTAAATGCTATATATAGTCTATTATTTATATATGTATAGTGCTCTAAGAGGAGAATGAACTGAAGGGTCATTGGCAAGAGTTCAGACATGATAAGCTTGGTGTTGTGGTTTGGCTCAAGACATGCCGTTGTGGCCTCTCGGCCTTAAATAATCAATGCGGGCCTCTTCATTCAGTCGGGCCAAATAGAGAATGACATCCTCTACAGCCTCCAGAGACTCCAGCCTCCCGAACAGACCAGCCCCTCTCTAAGTACCTCTCTTTCACTGCCCGTGGACTATTCCACCCACTGGCTTCTCAGAAACGCTGAAACATTCATTCGCTGATGTTTACTTTATCATTGATCCAATGAGCAGCCGTGCACGGGAGAATGTTTTTCTCCAGCCGAGGCGAGGGGCTACTGCGGGACACCTGCAAGGTTAATGTAGTGGATGTGCCGTATACTCTCATTTATTGATCTGGAGTCTGCTGGGCGGCACTGAGTTCTGCAAAGGATGAATTGACCCAGCTAGGATCTTGCTTTTCTTTTTCATTGCAGAGAAATAACCATAAGTGATAAAGGTCTTATTTTGGCACTAAACAAGACTGACTAATAAATCCATTTTTTTTTATGGCGGAATACAAAGCTTTCCCATGGCATTGTTTCAGGCAGCTTTTTTCTTGGTTTAAAACGGTAATAAGTATTTCAGTGACAGCAATGGAAGGAGGTATAAATAAACCTCAGTATCATCCCTCAAAATGATGGCAAGTTCTGACAATATTTCAGTGCCTAATTTTTGCTTTGTTTGCAACATATATCCACTCAATATACACAACAATATAATTCATCTCTTTGAAAAATACAGGAAATCATGCAAAGATAACACTTTGTTTCTTTTTCTGCCACTTTCTATGGCCTCAGATTGAATCAGATCTGGATAACGTGGATCACTGCATTAACCCAGTCGAAAGCTATACAACATGTTACCCAAAGATCATCACCCCGAAACCTCCCACCCCGAAACATAAGAATAACAATTACAACTTGAACTTCAGTGACAAAAAACAACTTTGATCTTTTTACAAAGTTTGAAATTCACAAATATAGCTATTTGTCTACTATTTACCTCCTGTTTTTTTGGAACAGGAAATCATATTTGTGAAAGGAGGGCTAATAAAGCAAACGAGAAGAAAAGAAGACGCAAGCTAATAATTGTCATAAAAGTTCCTGAGCCATATTTTGGGACAGGTGAAGGCTCAAAGATGCTCAAGAGCACAAAGATAGACCTGCCAACCGCATGCCAACATCATGTGAGGAGATTATTATACTGGAGGATTAAAACAAAACAACATGAAACGCAAAAGGCCCTTGGGTCACCCTTTTGTAATTTTACCCTCACGTTCAGCAAAACACATTATTTGAGTGTTGAAAATTGACTGTAAAATTAATCAAATGAACGACAGAGTAGACCCAAACACCACCCCCTCAAACTCCTACTCTGCGATTTCTACCCGCTTTACCAAGTGCCAAAGTCAGGCTGTAAGTCACATTCTGTGAATCCTCAGCAAATTATATGCGCATGTTTTCACAAAAAAAAGAAAAATCTTTCCATTAGTGCACAAGCCCCTCTATGCAAAATTTGGACTTGCCTCTAAAAAAAAACCCGGAAGCGATTTTATATTAAAAATGTTGTCACATTATTGTAATAAAGGGTCCCCTTCACATAACTAGACAAATGCCATTCTCTTTTTCTCTAAAAGCCCTATTTTTGGACACTTGCAGCTGCAAGAAAATAATGGTATAAAGCCCAACACTACTGTTGTATCAGCCATCGAAACAAACAAATAAAGTCTTAGTCTTAGTGGCTTCATTAAATGTCCTCTGTTCCTCTTCACAGCATGTTACTGGAACATCACTCCCATATTCAGACAGCAGTGACGGCAGTTTCTGAATATGGGAGTGATGCTCCAGTGATATCTTGATATGTTGTCCGGAGACAGAGAGTGAGACTACAGAGGGAATGAGTGAAAGATTACAAGGACAGCTGATGGAGTCTGAATTTAATTGAGAAGTGAGTGATGGAGAGGGATAAAACAGTACCCAGGATTAACTGGCGTTATCTCCTAGTGTGAATCGCTGGGAAAATCCTAGTTAGCTCCTTTGATATTCCCATGTGTATTTGAAACATTTCCCACGATTTCTGAGTGGGGAGAGCAAAGCTGTTAAGAGTTCATCGAAAATATTACAATTCTGACATTATTTACATTCCAAAATGCCACTAACTTACTTTCTTCTGTGGAATAACATATTTTAAAAGAATGTTCACACAGCGACCATGGCTGTTGTGCTTCAAACTAACACAAAACAAAACACAAAAACCTAAGACTATTTTCATTTTTGGGTGAACTATCCCTTTGAACTTAACCAACGAACCACATAAACATTTGGATCCAAATCGGTGATCAAAAGCAATTTAAACTCTTTAATCATCTAAGGTAGCTTTTCTTCCCCCTTCATAGCATTACAGATTGGGCATGTTGTTTATTCATTCAAGGCTCCAGTCATTATCAGGTTGAAGCAGCTTGCATACTCTGTTCCTCTTTCTCCTCTCAAAGTACTCCTACACACTTGCTGCATCATCTCCAGTCCTGATTTACTGTCTCCTCCTGATCCTGAGTGTTTAATGTGTTTTTCATCATCATACCGACATTCTCTGACTCACTTTGATGAGCTCGTTCAGAGTTAACCCCTCTCTCCTGCACTTGTCTCTCCATCACAGTTTAATATAAAGATTTATGCCTTAATTAGGTTATCAAAGCCCATGGGCTGCGTGTTGGAGAAGCACAGAAACGGGCTCTTTTATTGTCTCCTCTAGTTCTAAACAATTGCGGTTATCCATCCTGCAGCCTGTCTCTGGCAGTCCTGCCGTGTTTTCCACCCCGCCGTCAAACCAGAATTCAGAGAGCATTTGAGAGAAAAGAACAAACAAGTGGAAAATATCAGAGGGAAAACGTGGCAGTGTGGTGCTCTTCTGCGCAAAGAGGGAGAAAACGACTTAAAAGCTTCATATAAGAGGCACAATTATCCTGACTCCAGAGACCCTCGGAGTGATTTTCTCTAGGCTTCTTTTGAGCATGAACAAAGACAGGCAAAGCCAACGAGGGGGACCTTCAAAGACACATCAAAACACGGGGACTGCATGTAGTCGTTTGCACTGGATTTAAGGGGGCAATAATAAGCCTGACAAAACAATGTTTGGTCCTGAGTAATTATTAAGGATTCTGCTCTTGTACAAAGAAGTAAATGATTTTAAATGTGTTCATTACAAATTGAGAACTGCAATACAAATAAGTGAAGACTCTGGACTCAAAGCAACCTTAGTTGCAAAAGAAGTAACGAATAATAGGGATTTATGATATAACAGAACTAGTTAATTACCTACAAAAGTTTCACTTTTGTCACTTTCTTGCGATTCCAAAGCCATTACAAAGAAAGGAGGCTGGAATGAAAATCTTGTTTCAAAGCATTAAACCATATCTCTTTTGCTCTCTTCAAGCCAATCTCCTTCCATAGTGTCTAACACTAAGAGGAGGCTAAAGAGCTTAGAAAAGTAAAAACTGCTGTGGAAGAGTAATCCACTTTACGCTCTGTGTAATATTGCTGAAAGCTGACAATGATTAATGTCAAAGTATTTTCTACTCTTAGTACAACCAACTTCCTTAACACAACTATAGCGAGAGGGCCTTCAGAAAGAACCTATTAGTATAAAGAAGCTATTAAAAATAAGGCTCTATGACCAAATGTGAACTATGCAACACTGTCATATCTCCTATGTCAACCGTATACAGTCCACTCTAGATCACCATTTTGTTCAACCAGAGCTGGTATCAACAGTCGACGTGACACCCCTGGCCAAAATAGGTTCTTCGGGAACTTCTGAATTGTTAACAAAATCGAACTGTTGACAGGAATATAATGATACTTTAGCACAGGATTGGGAAGAAGAGACAGACACATGCATTATTCAACTCTGAAAAAACAACAACAACAGTATTCCAAGAGGTGAAGCTCTAACCCCCCAACCATCCACTGTGATCAGTTTAGCGTAAAGAAAGTGGCATTGCCATAAAATGAGTGTTAGCTCTGTAGTAGGGTAGTAAACAAACATGTTGTTTGGCTGAACTGGGCAATTATGCATGACTTGTCAAGTCAAAAGATAAAGGCCAAGTAAAAGAAAGAAAGAAAAAATTAAATCATGAAACAGCATATAAATAAAGGTCTGATATAAAAATGTGATTTGGTGGAGGGAGACCTTAAGTTGAAATAATTGAATCGCCTGTTTGTCCTGAACGAATGCGAAAGCACTGAGGGAATATTCAAGGAGATTGGCCTTGAGCAAAGAGAAAAGAGAACACCACAGTCTTACTCCCCAGCAAAGTATGATAAGAAAAAGCAGTAAGTACACATTTTCTTAAACAAATAATACATAAAAGAAAATCTTACAGATGCCATGCCAATAGTATTATTACTTCCCTCTTTTGTTATTCAACTTTGAATTCATAGCAAAAATGGCTGACAAGCATTTGTACAGGAGTGCAAAGTTTTTTTTTTTTTTTTTTTTTGCTTTCTTTTTTTCTTTGTCAATGAGGGGAGGCACAATAAAAACCAGATCTAAAAACATAAAGCTGGGCATCAGATTTTACTGTTATAAAAATGAACAGTCATTTATGATTGAGCGTTCATGGTTAGTTCCTTCAGACCAGTCCAAGTGGTTTTAAAATCAAGTTCGTGAAGTAAGGAAAATGTCACAGTAAGCCTCCGGTAGCAGTCCTTCATGGGTCCATTTCCGTTGCCCGAGAGCAGTTTGTCCAGTTATGGTCCAATTTCTCTCTGTAATGTCTTCAAGTACACAAATAGTGCCCTAATAATCCACATATGTTATAGCTGCTGCTGTTCCTCCTTAAGTTAACCATTAAGCATCCTATAAACAATCTGTCGTCGTACACCTTGGACTGAGTTTTTTTGAAGCCCCCGAAAAAAAAGAGAGAACAAAAGAGACATTGTGCCTGAGTGTATGTCAAATGTTGGCAGGTAGGCCAGGTATCTAGCACATATTTACAGTGAAAAACCTTAATTGAGAGAAATGGTAAGAAAGATGGTATATAAACATGTATTTACAATGAACTTTTCACAATTTTCACAAAATTAACCATACAGCATAAAAATGAAAAACAGCTCTTTATGTGGTACTACAACAAATAATGGACCTTTTTACTGAAGGCACATAAACACCTGATGCTGAAAAGAGGGGGTAAAATAAAGAGGTTTGCTGGCTAACGCTAAACCCCATATGAACTGTTTGCATTCTATTTCAATCTAATTTCTCTCATGATTTTTAAACGGGACATCTCAGACATGTTTCACCAGTAGTGATGTCAAGGTAAGTGCCTGTGACAAAGCGATGTTAATAAGTTCTCAGAAAAACCCATTTGAATTGTGAAGTCTGAAAAGTTTCCCATGCTCTTCTCCATGCAATTATAATGAATCATGACGCAGCTTTTAAGCTCCAAAAAGGATGTGAAAGCATAAAAGTATCATGAAAGTGGTTTATGTGGCTTGTATGCTACATTCCAAGTCTTCTGAGGACACACAATAGCTTTGAGAAACAGACTTTTTGTGTCCTTTTTGAAGTTTGAAAGCTCAGTCCACATTCATTGTATATGTATGGAAATGTCACCTCTTGTGTTCTGCAGAGGAAAGTAAGTCTTGGAACAACACAAGACTGAGTACAGAATTTTAATAGTTTAGGTGAAACTGTCCCTTTAAGCCATTTATTTATGGGGGGTTGGGGGTATAATTATACTTTACTGAGTAAACACCATTCATTTGATTTCATGTGCCCGTTGGATATCTCACCTGTCACTTCATACTTACAGTATGAAAGTGCGTTGTAAAAGGATGTATATTTTCCCACAGTGCCACTAATCTAATTTTTTGGTTTATTGGTCCATGAAACTGTAGGCTGAATGTGGTTGCTGTGAGAAGCAGAAAGAGTGATCTCTTTTAATCAAACTGGAGGTCTTGACTGCTTACCCTTGCACACTAAAGGATATAGCCTTGGTTAATTGCTAATTAGTTAGTCTAATCTAACTGGACATTAATAAAATAATGGCTGACAGAGGTGTTGGAGTTAATAATATTTGTCATTTTTACAATAAATCATACCATTACTAATGTGTTATGAGATGAAAAGTCGTACGAGATCTATATTTAAGATTAAGTGGGAAGAGCTTGAAACCCAAGGTCGGTGAGTGATAACAAGAGCATAAAATATCTACTCATTAAAAATAAATTCTTTGTAATTTTTTATATAATTTAATTAATTCTTGCTCGTTATTTTGTCAAAATTCAATGTCAGCATCATGGATAATAATTCCCCCAACTAAATAAACAAACAAAGAAGAGCCTGGAGAAGCATGTCATATAAAGCATCAGTTTAAAAGGGTCTAGGTCACTTTGCCTGTTGAATGTCTCAGCTGTCAGCAACAGGCTTCCAAAAGCCAATTAATGGACTAAACAAATTGACCTTAGGGCAGAGGAACAGAATACATAAACCTCTGCTGCCAACAGCTACTTTGTGCTCATGCTGTGATACAGGTGACAAGGTAACCTCTGATAAGGAAATGCTATTAATAATGCATCAGTGATGAGAGATGCACAGAGTTATGTCTGTTTAATCTCCAACACAGAGTTACGCATTTTCCACAGACCCTAGTAAATCTACAGTATTTTCTCTAGCACCCCTTGCACTATTTATGTCATCCTGCTCAGCACAGCAAGCAGCTGCCAAACACGGCTGACTATTCCAAAGCTCCCCAGGGAGATTCTTCTGTTTCATTTTTTATCTTTTCCTCCCTCCATTCCTTTATTTTTCACACGAGGAGTGCTATTGAAATGTAAATTTGGTTGCTCTGTGCATAGTCTATGCAATATGGAAGGGGGAAACTGCTTTTGACAGGTTTGTAGAAAATCAGCACATCATTTTATCCTCCTAAAACACACACTCATACACATTCCCACCTAACAAATGAATGCGATGGCCTGTGATTCGAGTGGGAGTATAAACAGAGATTCTGTCTCAGGCTGAACGAGGACTCAGGTTACAAAGGTCTCACCATTGATATGAACGATGAATACACAGATGAATACTGAGAAAAATACAATTATTTCAATTATTGACAAATGATAAGCCCATCTGACCTTTTTCACTGAGTACGACAATGGTCAGTGCTCCAAATTACATCTCTGAATGGTATTTTATGTATGCAGTGTATCCTCAGGCTCTTTTACTCTCTTTCTGGCTCACTGTACAAAAACAGATTAAAACAACTTGTCCTCAAACCCTGACAAACTTGGCTCTGTTTTGCACACTGCAGCCATAACCCGACTTCTCACTATAGTCGCTCTTCCGGTTTATCAGGCAGTGAAGGAGACCTGCGCTGTGTTTCCACGCAGTCGCATAGATTACAGCTTTTGCTGTGCCGACACACCCTTCCAGTAGTCAAGGATGTCATGCAAGTCCTCCCCCTTGGCAAACTGGACCTTTTTGCGCAAGGCGTTTCCGGCCGTAACATAACAGGACTCCTCGCGTGGACCCTTTCTGTGAGGACGGAAGCGCTCCCAGATGCGCAAGGTGCTCTCGGAGGAGTACTCTGGACTCGAGGAGTAGCCAGAGTAATTGTGGTGACGAGGAGAGAGCTGAGAGTAGGATGCAGCGTCTCTCTTAGTGCGTGACAGAGGCTTGAGAAAAGAGACCCTTTGTGCTGGGGAGTCATGGGAGCCCTCATAGTAAAGGGCAGGGACTGAGTGACGGTGCTCTGCACAGTGGTAGTCTGGGTGCACCTCCAGGTGCTGCTGAAGGGCCATCCCATCTACAGTACCACCATCAATGCTACAGCCACCACCTCCACCTACTAAAGGGAGCCTCTCCAGGGGCTCACCGCACCCCAGTGGGCTGCCCTTGTCTGGATACTGGCAAGGATCTGGGCTGTGGGGTTCCGGAACATCTAGGCTGTAAACGCGACCTTTCCCACTGGAAGGGCGGCAGTGCCTCTTGGAAGAAGAGACGATGACAGCTGCATCGGCACTCATCTGTCTTTGAATAGGCCTCACTGCAGAAGCTGGCGGAGGCGGACGGTATGGCGGTGACATAAAGCCGCCCCCTGTGATCCCAGGTCTCTCGGACAGAGGAGCTGTGAAGGGAAGAGGGGGTGGAGGAGGAATTTTTGGGGAAGGCAGGACTTGGCAAGTATCACCGACACTGGTAGAAATGGGAATAAGTCCTCTGGTCAGGGAGGAGGAAGAGGTAGGTGGGGGTGAGGTGGGACCACTCGCTGTGGTGGAAACAGTAGAGGTTCCAACTGAGTCCAGCTTAAGAGCATCAATGCAGTTGTTAATTATCTGATTGACCTTGTCAACCTCCATGGCAATTGTTGAAATCTCAGATGCTGATCCACGGCCATCATCATCTGAATCATCTCCAAGGTCACTTTCATCATCCCCCCTGAGGTCTTCCTCCCGAATACCATGTACCACAGCTCCATCTCTCCCCCGTTCGTCTCCTCCTATAGATGTCCTAATGTCCATATAGTTGCCCTTAGTGGCCATGGCCTCTGAGAAGGCAGTTGCCATCTTCTCTACTTGAGGGATGGAGGACAGACGTGAGGAACTAGTGTTGGCAGAACCATGGCCAAGCATTGCAGAGCTGGATGAGGAGGACATGGGTAGTTTGCCATGGTGATGCTGATGGTGGCTTTGCTCATGAAGTTTCTGAACGGCCGTGGGGTCATTTGCAACTGCTGCTGCCACCTCTGGTCCGTATCGCATTTCCAGAATGGTCTTCTTCACACAAATGGATTTCTCTTTCTCTTCCTGTCGGCGTCTTCTTCGCAAGCAGTAGTAGACAAACCCAAGAACAATCAGCATTCCAAAGAGGCATCCAACAATGGTCATGATGTAGTGGGTGGTCGTGGAGGGTGGAGGCATCAAATCATCTGGATTTGGAGTTTTGGTAGAAAAGTATAAACAAGTGTGGTTGTAGCGCTGTGAGTTGCGTATAGATGCCACGCAGAAGGTGTAGTTGGTGTTTGGTTTGAGCTTACTAAGGGTGACCATTTCCTTTTTATTCTTCAAGGGCATCACATCTGACACAAAGCTCTGATTATACTGCACCAGGATGTACATCTTGCTGTATGGCTTTGGAATCTGGATCAGAAGAGATGCAGCGGAGAGAGACACATGTTGCAGTTTGATGCTGGGACTAAATGCATTGTCAGATGAGGAGGACGTTGTGGGCTGATGGTATGGTCCAATGTGGTCAAACATGTCTGGACCCATGCCAGAAGAATCAGGATCAGGTGGCAGAGATGTCATCCCCGGAATCAGCACCCCATCCCGGCACACAGAGGAAAGGATATAGCGAGCACTCCGTCCATGCCCAGCCACGGGACTCAGCAACGGATAGCCAAACAGCTCCCGTGGGGTCTCGCACTGAAGTCGATCATAGGTGTGTGTGACATTGTTGAAGGCCTCTAACCAGGTGAGGAAGCTGTAGAGCTCACAGCCGCAGTGGAAAGGGTTTCCCGCAAGCTCACATCCCATGAGCCTGCCCAACACAGTAAAAGTGGATGGGTCTAGTCGGGCAAGCTTGTTCGATGACAGGTCCAGGTTGCTGAGGCTGGGGCACTCCCAGAATGCATTGGTGGCAATGACTTCTATGAGATTGTGCTGCAAGAAAAGACATTGCATACGTCCCAGACCTCGCAACATGCCTTCAGTCAGGTTGGTTAGCTTGTTATATCCAAGTTGCAACACCTGTAGATTTGCTTGGCTTGCAAAAGCACCGTCTTCAATGTACGAGATCTCATTCTTGGTGAGGTTGAGGTCGGTCAGATTTGTGAAGCGACTCAAGGAGGTGAAAAAAATCGCTTTGATCTTGTTCTCATTAAGTCGCAAGTCATGTACTGTGTTGTTGATGTGCTGTGGGATTGTTTCATATGGTGGCTGGTTCTGGCTGCAGATGGCCAACCACACATAGCCTTTATCCCCCTCGATGAGCCAGCAGTCACCTCTGACCAATGCTGGCGGGCATAAGAGCATGAAAAAGGGAAGGAAGAGGAGGGTGGTACGGGAAGGAGTGAGGGCAGTCAATAAACTCTTCATGATGGGAGAGGAAGGGGTTGTTTTAAAATAAAGGGAAACAAGGTTGGATTCTTATGCGAGTCCGCTATTGAGAGTACAAATCTTTCACATATGCAAAAAATGAATTTCCTTTTGGGCTGTCAAAGCTGTTGACTTGTCATGGTTTCTTGCAGAGTCCCCATATTTGCTCATATCCAGTATAGCTGAGTTAGTGCCTGATACATTTTTCACACTGATCTTGACTTGAAGGACAACTGCTGGAATCCTCTCTGTTGAATCTGTCAAATAAAAGAAAGAAAGAACATATGAGCTAAATATAACAAAAGATCTCAAATACACAAATTAAAACAAATATACACAAATATATATATATACATATATATATATATTTTTTTATATATATATAAAATCAAAAATAAATAAATTATTCAACATGACAATTTTTTTTTTGAGTCAAATTCTACAAACTATTTATGAAATATAGCTTCATTTTTTAAAACACCTTATTTGGTTATTTATCACTTTAAAACTGAATCTGTAGCCACTACTAACATACAGTATATGAGTCATAAAACATGACACAATAACATCTCCTGATGGATTCAGACAATAATGAAAGCCACTTCAACAGCTCTTGAGAATCTCAAATCTTATCTATGCATGCCTTTGTTCAAACATTTAACTGGTCCATATTTTCATTACAGCTAATGATGAGATGCCACAAGCGCTTGTACAAGTTGGCACAAATGCATGAATTTGTGTATATGTGCTTGGTTGCTGAAGTAAACTCCCTATATAAAACCAGGGAAACCCACTTCCATTTGGACCATTTCCCAACAAACCATTCATTAGCTGTAAGAACAAATAGTGCCCTACCCTTGGATTTCATTGTCTTAATCATTAGGACAGTAGTAAATGAGCCGTGCGCTGGCTTTCAAAAATAAGGCTCATTTATCACCCTGCCACCTATCAGTCAGGCCTCCATATAGACAGCGAGAGAGGATTGGGATATGACAAACATCATTAATCAACCAGCCATGCAAGGTTTCCCATTTCATGGACAGCATTCCAGGCCCTCTGTATGTCAGAGAGGAAAATATGTGTAGAAATGGGGGATTAAAATGCTTTGCATTGTGCCAGGCACCATCCTCCTTTGAACGCAATGGAAAATGGAACACATTTGCACAGACTCCGATCTGTTGCTCAATCCTGATGAGTCTTACAGTAGCTTTTATTCTTATGTTCTAGCCTCGAGTACCATCGGTAAACACTCAAGTGACAGTTACAAGAATATGTGATATAATCCTAGGATTATATGTCATCTTGAAAAAATGTATGGGTTCTTTCAAACAACAATCTAGAGTGGCCTCAAAATATGAAATCTAGGTTGTACAAAAGTTTGCAGCAAGTCCTAGTAACCAAGCTATCCACACTATGAAGGCCAAGGTTGTTAAACCCTTCTTTGACACAGATAAAATTCCCTCTTTTTCTCCCTTGATGTATTTTCTCTCAATCTCTTTGTCTTTCACACCCACTGTGTTTCACAATTTCTCACTGTCACTCAATTAATTGTACAAAAGCTTATTTTGCTAATATTGAATAAAAATGTTTGCTAATCGAGAGTAATTGCCCTGACAGTAATTAGAGATCATTTGCTATTGTTTTTAGATCACTAGTGAATCCCACACTGCAACATATTAATAAAACAAGAACAATGACAATTTTAGTGAAACATGCATTCACATAAGGGCTAAGGCTAGCAGGCAACATTTGCAGTCTGATCATGCCTACTTCTCGATGCCCCCCCCGCACCTTATCTCACTTGTTCCTCTCTTTCTCACTCTCACTTTCTTCCTCAGCCCACCAGAGATGTGATCTGGTTTGGTGCTCCACATAGTGAGGCCCAAAGGAAGCTTTAATTAGGGCTGGGACTAAAGCAAGGAGGTGCATCCCAATGAGAGAGCAGTCTGTATGTGTGAGAGCGAGACCAGGCAAAATAAATGAAGAATTATAACAACCTCAGTGGGATAGAAATCGCTTGTTTATTTTGCGACTCAATACCTTTACACCATGAGATATTGACTGATTGCACACAAAGCGTTTGCTCTCCTGCTTTCATTAATTTCGTACAGTCGTCAGAGCAACAGACAGATTGGCACCTGGTCTAAACTTGGAAAGTGCTCTCGTTAGGAGTGCCAATTACTAATTGGTGTCTCTCCAAGACTATTACCTAATTAGTTACGATGATATTCCTCTAAATCTAAATGACATCTGTGTACACAGAGAGGGCCTAAATTTAAGTACAGGTAAGTACATTTTATATCGGCAGTGTTTAAGTATATTAAGTGTCTCTTTTTCCCCCTTAATCTGTCCGTCTGGCAGCTTATTCTTTGAGTAGATCCTAACAGGGCCTGAGTGGGAGGTTTGCTACATGGAAGTGTAAGAAGTCTCATTTCAGATTGGTGTGTGTGGGACCATATGTGCCATGATTTCATGTGATATTGCGAGATATACCAACACACAAGAGTCTTTGATAATATATGTACCGCGTAGGCGCAGAACAACACACACCTTGCCATGGTTCTGCTTTGTGTGGCGGTGATTGCTAAATTTAAAATCCCCAGAGAACATCTATATAAACATGCATTACAAACGTGCATGCAGACAATCTGGTTGATGCGCTGTATACATTTCAGATGTGTTGTAACTTTTCCCAAGACTCACGTGCAAATATTTTACTTTTGTTTTAAAGTATACTTATATGAGAAATATAGGGTGAGAAATGTGAGGAGGAGGAGAGAAGCAAAGAAAACAACAGCATATGTAAAGATTTGGCAATGGTTTATGTTTCATGAGATCTGTAGCGCTGGTGGGAGAGGATCTCTAGGTGACTTCTGAGGGTTGGAGAAGGGTTATGACTCCGTACCTCTGCTGGAGCCTCGTCCTCATTGCTGCTGACTAGAACAGCACTGAGACCAGCTGCTATACGGACAGCACATCACCATGGTCTCATTGTTTCCTCTGACAGGTATCGGGGACAGTGTTGATGCTGATGCAAGAGAGCAGGCTGGCCATGCCTTCCCGTACCACTATTTTGGAGGAAAAGTCAGGCGGTGTGAGGTGATGTGAGCCAGTTTGAGGCAATGTGAGGTGGTGAGAAGTGATACGAGTCGATCTGAAGCAGCGTGAGGTGGGATTGTGTAAGGCGGTCTGAAGCAATGTGAGGTGATACGGAGCAGTTTTAAGAGATGTCAGGTGGAGTTACCTTAAACAGTCTGATGCAATGTGAGCCACATGTACGATCACATGCACTTTAGGAGTTCAGCTTCAGTCAGACTAAAATAATCATTTGTCCTGTAATAAAATGTCGTGTATATGCTTTAGTAAGACTGAAATCTTACCTGGCTGGTTTCTGCTGGAAAACTGACCTAGACAATGAAATTGTAGCTCAGCTTCATGTAGAATTTATATTTTTAAATGTTAATTGGACTACAGTTGGCCTTGCTGTTGTGCACTTGCTCTGAAAGACAGAGGTGATGCATAAAAAAACACGGCCAAACTATTTCTAACCCTTAGCCAATTTTAAAATATATTCAAATTCAACCAGTTATTTATCAATTGTAAAAATTTTACAATATTACTGTTTTTTACTGTGATTTGAAAAAAATTAATTGATGAGCATAAGATTTTCAAAAACATTAATAAAAAAAAAATCAGACCCCAAATGTTTGTAAAAGTATACATAAACATATATTATGGGATATGGGAAATATTTCATTACAAATATGTCATGTATACTTGGACAAACAGATGCAGAATAAAGCATAGCTACAAAAAAAAACTCTATTAAGTAACACTTTATTTTAAGGTATCCTTATTACACATGTTACATGTACTTACTATTATAATAACAATAAATTATGCATGATTACATGCAAGTAACCCTAAACCAAACCCTAATCATATAGCAAGTACACGTAGTTAATTAATATTGCTCAGCACTTAAATGTATAATGACACTGTAAAAAGGACTTCTTAAAATAAACCCTCTGTTATTACCGTGCATATAAATAAACTAATAAGAGTAAGTTTAAAGCAATGTCAAGCAGTGCGGCTTGATACAAGTCTTTTTGAAGCAATGTGAGGTGATGAGAAGCAGTTTGAAGTAAGGGGTATAGAGAAGTAGCGCGAGGCGGCATGAAGCAACGTGAGGCAGAGTAACATGATGTGAGACAGTCTGAATCAATCGGTGTGAGGCATGTAAGGTGATCTGAGACCGTGTGAGGTGGCTTGATTCATCAGGTTTATTTGCCTGCGGTGAGCCAGAGCTCAGCCAATACTGCTTAACATCTGCAGCAGGAGCCATGCCAAGCCTCTAACAAACCCACAGGGAGCATATGTTTGTGTATCACACACCTGCTGCTGCTGCCTCACACAACATCACTGTACTTATAGCTGGGCTTTAGAGATGTGTGTCTATACACATGCACAGACTGTGTTTAGTCAGTGGGGATGATTAGTAGTCATTATGTTATTGGCACCTGTATGGGAGAGTGACAGTATGTACGAAAAAGATAAGGTTTGTGTGATAAGTCTGTGCTAGTGTGTTTGGGAGTGCAAGATGTGTCAGTGTGTACACTGTATATTCCTTTTCAAGTGTCAAAAATGTATCTAGACCTACAAAATATATTATGCGTGTTCCCAGTGTATGAAACCATGTTAATTATTTATCAAAAAATATGGTACTTTACTTAAAATATAAATATAAACCATGAAATTCTCGGGATAATCCCACAGGAACTCTACTTCCTCTCTTCACAATCACTGGATTGGATGGACCCAATATTTCCTCTTTCTTTTTCTCTTTTAAAGAGGAAATATTGGGTCCATCCAAGACAATCCTCATAAGCCTTCATTTTTTTGTATTGTTTTGCAAATTTTTTGCCGCAACGGATTAATTCAAATGCATTGGACGCAATGTGCAAGGTTTCTGTGTGTGACAAATTTTTAGGATGACGAATACAAAAATTGCATACAATTATTTCGTACTGAGTGTGCAAGGACCTTAAGTCATACCAGTTCGAAATGACTTGCGTGTGTAATTATATGACATGAATTATGCTACTTAAGTAAAAGTAGCACAGTTTACCCACACTAATCTGAGAAAGACATGTACAGTAGGCTGACCGCCACCCTGTGACCCCGAATCTCTCAGTTAATGCTCATACTTTCCCCAAAGACAAAGTAAAGGACAGATTGAGAAAAAAGTGAGTCTAAAAGTGATAAAAGCTGCCCAGCCTGTGATCTGTGAGTGAGGATCAGACTGTGTAAGTCAACTTCATCCTTCCCGTGGGGAGTGCGTTCTGTTCAGGACTCAGAGTGCTAACAGGCAACACTCTGATAAACATACACAACCCTTTTCTTCGGATTTAGCACCTCTACTACTGGAAATGCTCTCACATAGCAACATATACACACAAGGCCCCCCGCAGTAACATGGCAAGGCACAGCGCTGTTCTGCCCAGCAGGGAGGTCTGCGCTCCCTTCTCTAATTAGAGCAGATTGATCCCTGTACATTGTGATTTTGTACGGTCCAGTGCACCATGTTTATGTTTGGCCTCTAGGCTTTGGTGCGTGTGTGTGTGTATATATGTGTGTGATTGTGAAAGAATGAGTAGTTTCTTTTTGAAATCCTGGCCCACACGCAGTGGTTTGTCCGCCTTGAGCAAGTGTTCATCTAATCGTGAAAGGTTTTACTGTTTAAGCTGCGGTTGAGGGCATTCTGTGCCAGATTCTTTAATTTGAACTCTGCTCAAAAGGAAGGGAAACTGTCTCTCTGCTAAATCTAGCGTTTAACGTTCCTGTAGCTCAAATAGTGCTGCATGGTGTTTGCCACATTAAGGTCAACGGTTTAATTCCCAGACATGAATTGATAAAATGTATACTTTAAATACAACATGCAATGCTTTGGATTCATTTGTATGCCACATACATGTAAATTTGGGGTTTAGCTGTGTGATGCCTTTCTGTTGTCATCAGAATCAAAGGCCTGATTCATTTCTCTAGGTTAAACTACACTCAGAAGAGTGGATTTTGAATATAGCATTTTTATAATTAAAGTGCAAATGTAACCACACAGTGGTCTTGGCGCTAGGAGTATTTTTCCCATTCCTTTTTTCCATAAGGATTAAAAATCAATATAAGAAAAATCAATATAAAGTTTTAAGCCAACAGCACTGAGATAAATCACTACATTACAAAAGCTGATTTTAAGTTAAATAAATAAATACAAATAAAAAAAAAGAGGAAAAATACTTAAAGTTAAGAAAAAAGAAAAGGTTCAAGACATTGTTTTTGAAGGAATTAATTACAAGCCCATAAAGCATTGGCAAATGACTTGATATATGACATATTTCTGACAACATAAAATTACTATAAGTATTATTAAAATATAATTTGATTAAATATTTAAGAAGTATTTTTTTTTTTTTTTACATTTATTGCATATAATGTATTGCTTATTATTATAAGAAGTTTGATTTGAGAGTGCAAAGAGACTGGATTTCATATGCAATGTTTCATAGGAGTGGGGTGGTCACTGCTAAGCATCTTCATTTGATGTTTCGCTCAGGGTTCATGTGTAGCAGTTTATTACCTGGAATATAACTTAAATATAATTTAAAAATTAAGTTGAAATAATGCTGACTTATGGCTTCCATAGAAGCATACACCATAGATTTAGAGCTCACTGTGGGCCGATTTTTTTTTTTTTGCTCTATGCACACTAATCACCTGTACCAATTTACATAATGCCATTTCTGTGTTCATGTCTTATCTTGTCTAGGGCACCACAAGAAGCTGATCTGCCAATGGTTTCCCCTCCAAAAAAAAAAATAAAATAAATAAAAAATAAAAAAAATAAAAAAAAATATATATATATATATATATATATATAAATATAATAAATGAAAATATAAATATTTTTTTTTAATTTTAAAAATTAAAAAAAATAAATAAATTAAATCTTCAAAAAATAAATGAATTAATTAAAATTTGCATGATGCCCCTGGCTGAAATGAAGTAACAGATTCTGCACTTGATCATCTGTGGCTGCAGTCAACATCTATGGCTAACCAAGCAGACTGATGCCTTACATATGCACACACACAAAAACAGCGTGCACACACAGCACTGATGCAGCTGAGCACTAAAACATGCCTATCTCCTGCAGTGAGGGGCTGTTCACGGGACAGCCGCCCATTCTGTTGAGACAGCCCCTTCTGTGGAGAGGTTTGGCCTAGCAGGGGAATCCAGACGCCAGGGATCAGACCGGGGCAGCACTCACTGCCCCACGGGAGAGAAGCAAGCGAGCAGATAAGGGAAGGAAATGAGGTCTACATGTCCCATCATGCCTCGCCAAAGGACAGAGCTGTGTGACCCAGTTCCCAGCGTCTCAGGTGCCCACAGAGAGAGACGAGGAATGTCCCAAATCCTGCATTTAACCACACCAGAGAGTATTTAGCATACATTCCTGCCCTTCACCTACACTTCACGACACATATGCCGTGTGCTCCTGCCCCGTAACTTCACTGCCTAACACACAGCGACTCGCTCTTCACACACTACCTCATGACTTTCAGCTCTTAAACTTTGCATTTTCTGTCTGCAGGGCAGTATTTAACTCTTTTCATGAACTGATATAATCTAGAAACACTGTACTCATACTGAAGTAGCTCGGCTTACATAATTCATCCCACAGGGTGAGGCTGACAGCAGTTCTTTTACATTTCAAATTTCACAAACCCTTTTCCTGCATCTACAACTACTGAATAACAGCACACATTCACTGCCAATTCTACTGAAGATCTCTGTCTTGAAAGTCTGAGTCGTGGCTTTAGGGTCAAGTGCTAATATGGGTGCTGCGGTTAAACACACGTCATTTGCCGATAGTTGACCCCATCATTTTTTTGTTGTATGTATCAATAAAAAAAATTTAATATAACATTTAAATAGCAAGTTTTAAACAGTGTCTGTGTTCTGACTCAGCAGTCTAATATGGCACTTGCCAATTAGAAATGATAGAGACAACCAATCAAATCAAAGAAGGTGGGCTTTACAGTTAGAAAAGGTAATGAATTCAATGAATTCTAGCATGATGCTTTATTTTTATTGCTGAAAGAGTGTGAGGTAAGATGTAAGAAGCTTCAAATTAGTATAATATAATATATAACTGTTTTATGAGAAATTAGGTTTAAATTACTGATTACACTGATTACTGACAACTGACATTTTGCTGTTTTAAATAAAAATGGGCTAAATCATTTACATTATTAAAGTAATGTATAATTCTTAATCGAACAAGACCAGAAATACAGCTGATTTCAACGTGTGTACGTATTTTAAAATAAAAATGCAAATAGTTATGCATTATATATAAATGCATTAATTTACAATAAATTATGCTTATTTTAGTACTTTTATATACTGTACTTATTTTATATACTGATTGTAGACATGGTTATAGCTGTGCAATGCAGTACATCAAAATACAGTACCAATGATGAAGTGGATTTACGATCCTCACCCACCTATTTTATTATGCCTTCCTCTTGGGTTTATTGAAGAGGTTAATAAATTTACTAACAACCATTACGATTATATAATCAAACAGTAGTGTAATTTATTATTTGTAAGAGGAATCTGTGTTTTCTGAGAAGCGTCTGGCTCAGGCCAGCCAGGAATACAGTGACAGCGATTGCTCATTTAACCCGACTTCCAGAGAACAGATATGCAGCCAACTTCATCTGGTAAAATTTTCTCAAATATCAAGGTTCATATCTACTATTGTACTCTTTTACATTTTTTATTACATTTACTTTTTACATTGACTCACTGAATTGGAACAGACTCCAATGCCCAGTCACTCAACTAAGTTGCCATGGCGATATTGCCTTTGCCATTATGCCAATAAATGTAATATCAGTTACTTAATCCTTTTTTATTTTTCTTGAGGGTTATTTTATCTTGTACTTGAGTGAATTACCATGCTTTTCCTGAAGTATAATTATTTGATATACAACACTATAATGCGAAAAAGCCATTGCTATCACCTCACAGCCCGATTGTTTGGCATAAGTATCGTTACTGATAATGAAGCTCAAGTTCATGTAGAATGCTATGATCATGAGTTAATTCACTCTTCTAAAAATAAGACAAACTGTTTTACTACTGCTGACATCTCACGTGGAGAACACCGTCTTTAGTAAACTGACTCCAGGTTTTCATTGTCAGCACTTATCTTTCTACTGTGTCAAATCATGCTCATTCCAGCTAATTCTAGCACTTAATAACTAAAATAACAGATTATTTTGGCTGTACAATGCAGCTTTTCTGTGTAAAAACAATCAGCACATGGAGAGACTGCTCATGCTGGCAAACTCATCTTCTCACTGACTCTAATTTTATGTTCCAGCTTTTCCTTTGTCAATGTTATGGCAACACTGCAGTGATATCTCAAAGCTTTGAATACTCATAAATGAGAAGATGAACATAATGCCGAACAAATAAGAGAGAGAAAGACAGAGATTATTCCCTTGGCAGTCGCTATGATAAGGTATTCTTAATATTAAAAATGCAGCTCTCCACTTGTTCAAATAGCAATGAGCAGAGACAGACATGAATACTTTAGCAGTGGGAAAACAGTTTAAGAACCATCAACAAATTAAATATCATATAGGAAATTTTTATTACAACTCTCCACAAGTACCATGCCATTGATTGCAGTTTAATCTGTTAAAGCTTCATGCAAGGTATACTTCCAAAATTGACTGACTTTCCTCCATTGAACACAACAGGAGAAGTTCAGCAGAATGTCCAAGCTGCTCTTTTCCATGCAATGAAAATGGCTGTCGTTGAGCATGTCGTTGTCACCTCTGTGTGTTCTACACCATCTGCGCTAGTCGGACCCTGTTGGCCACTCTTTGGCAGCTTGTTGAATTGGTGTCGGGCAATCAGTGAGAGAGTTATCTCTAATTGGTTGTTCAGCATTAATAAACCAGTGCACAAGAAGAAAAGCAAAAGTGATGAAAATGCAAATGAGCATTTCAGTACACATACATTTTCATAACAGCACAAGCTGTCTGGAATGAAGAAAGTGATCAACATGAATTATATTCAAAATGGTTGGCAAGTGCTGCTTTGTTTAGTTTGTACATCCACAGTCTTAGTTTCAGTCTCCTTTTTTTTTTTTTTAAATGACAAACATAGACTATTTCCTCTTGCTGGTATAGTCTTCACAGTATTAGTCCAGATGTTATTTCTTAGTTGTTGTTCCATAGAAGAAAGCAGAACAAGTCACTAATGACAGATTTTTCATTTTCAGGTGAACTATCCCTTTAACTCCTGTAGTTAGCATAAAACCCATGTGTGAAGTTGACACCGTGAGACGAACAAGAAGACTCTTAGCACAGCTTGAACTGAAAGCAGCTGCCTATGCGCATATGTCTGTTCCTAAGAGCGTACGTGGAGTTTTCTCTTAAAT
Source organism: Poropuntius huangchuchieni (assembly GCA_004124795.1). Classification (NCBI taxonomy): domain Eukaryota; kingdom Metazoa; phylum Chordata; class Actinopteri; order Cypriniformes; family Cyprinidae; genus Poropuntius; species Poropuntius huangchuchieni. The sequence continues at coordinate 22,040 of SCHK01441334.1, forward strand.
CAGCTTGTGTGTTTCTGAGGGTGTGTGTGCGCTGATATCTTTAACTGTGTGTACCTGCGTGGTCGTATTGGCTTGTCTTGTTTGCAGCGGAGGGGTATGACAGGGTTAGGACATGCAGCTGCTTTGCTGTCTAAGGTTCTGCAGCAGGAAAGGAGACTATATGTCACTGTCATAGAACAGGACTGCCTGCCAACCAAACATCCAACCTATCCATAAAATACCATCCAAACCATTATAAAACTCACATTAAAGAGTCTTTATATGATTAAAAAAATCATACTGTGCATGCTACTGTAGTGCAATGCACCAGTGCATCATGGTAGCTAATGCTTTTTAATGGGTCCACATATATGGCACTACATGGATAATTATATACATTATATTGTCTTTAGGGGAGCCTTGTCTTGTAAGTGAATATCCTGTAATTAGAGGAATGTATGTAAAAAAAAAAAAAAAAAATTAACGTAAATGAGCACTTGCATTGAAAACAGAACCATGAATTAAACTTTATAACATAAATTGCAGAGGCCTTGTTCTTTTTCAAAGACTTATTTTTAACGTTCTCAGAGGTCTTAGATTTAACACCATCATTTATTCTGCATCAGTATAATGTACTGCATAGTAATCATAACATTTAATAAAATGCAATAACAGTGAAAAAAACCTATATGCAACAACCAACTTTGTGAATGTAACTTGCTTACAGTGTTATTTTAGTATAATCTGTATACTATTACAATATTTTTAATATTATTTTACATTTTTAAAATATATTTTAAATTTGGCTTTTATTTTTATATTTTATTATAATTTTATTTTTAGTTATTGTGTTATGTAATTTTAATTTTAATATTTCTATTTAGCTGTATTATTATTATTAATAAACTTGTTTCAGTTAGTTGCCAAAGCAAAGTTTTCCATTTTCTGTGGTAATTTTTTTCATCTAATACGTAACTATTAATATGCATTTGATTTCATTTTATTTTAAAGAACAGTATTTTTAATAGTTTAATAAACAATGACAACAACATTTTGAATCTTTATCAATGTGTTATTAGAGCTCAAATGGTGATGTTATTTGAACTGAGGAGACCGTTTACAGATGGAGAAGTACTAAAAAGGCACTGATGATAAGGATTTCTGTGTGGCTTTAGCCATTTGGGTCAGATTGGTTCCTAAAAGAGCCCAAAGGCTCATAGCTGATTAAATTCACTGAAAAGTGCTGTGAAAATCTATTATTTTAATAACAGCTCTCTCCTGGTGCACCGTTACACCTGCTCAAAGTGGACTGAGTCCCTGCAGGAAGGGCCATTTCGACAGACAGGTTAAAACGCAATATCTTTTAAAAGTCATATAATGTTCCAGAGAATTAAATGGAAAGAAGCTGAGAAGTTGCGAGAGAGAGAGAGAGATTCCATTATCATTCTTTACGATTATTATTGTTCTTTCTTGCCTTTTTCATTATTTACTGTTCTTCACTCTCTTCAATCTGTTGTCTGCAGCTAATCTGTTTTAGCTTCGGCAATACAAATTGAATTGTGGGCGAGAGAGAGAGAGAAAGAGTGAGAGAAGCAGTTTGAATGATAGAAGAAAGAGGATAGAACCCCCTCCCATCATCCTTTGCTTCACTAAGTGATTACTGACCAAGAATGCTAATGAGGAATGAAGGGGTGAGTCACTGCTCTTGTCTACTGAAGCACACAAATATGAGATAACACGCACACTCACTAATACACTCACACGCTGGGATTGCTGACAGGTTCCCCCTACACTGCTGAAATATTGGGAAAGCTATGAGGAAGTACAGTCATTTGTCATGATTCGAGTCAGTTTGGTAGCTTGTAGTCAATATACTGCAGTGCGGCCAAATACATACATGATTTGTGATTTCAGTAATATTATATACACCACTGTTCAAAAGTTTGGGTTGGTAGGATTTTTGAAAGAAGTCTCTTAT
>SCHK01441342.1:0-20947 GCA_004124795.1 Poropuntius huangchuchieni
CCAGGGTCACATATACATACTTTTAAAATAGTTTAAACATGAACTTAACTAGAAAAGAAGATATTATCTATTGAACTTTCAATTATATTTTACATTTATTTATTAAGATTTCCATTTCTTTTCCAGGCCTAGAAATCACAGTTTTAAGATTCCCTGATATTTCCAGGTTTTCTATGACCGTGGGAACCCTGGAATTTCCCTTTCCCTTAATTGACAGAAAACAAACATCAAACCAACCAAAACCAAAACAGTTTGAATTAAAATAACGGTCAATGCTTTAACATATTCATTCTGAGATTTCAACTCAAACACATGACCACAGCTCAAACACTGCAGCCTGTGTAGTGCAGCCTGCAAACTAGCAGCTGTTCCTGGAAACATCACAGTGAAACAAGATAAGAGTACTTAGTACTACATCAATGCTGTCCAATTAAGAAATAGAAACAATGCACAAAAAATATAACATACAGGCCATCCATAATTACATATTAAAATCGTATTTATTGTATAAATACCAGAAAAACATACTTCACAAACCCTACACATATGAAACTGGGCTGGTATGAATTATTTGAAGAACAAAAGCTTGATGGTGAAGCTGTGAGGTGGCCTACACTGTGCAGACTGTGGAAGAAACAGACACTGAGCCACATAAAAGCATCTTCACTATCCTCCGCTCTTCCAACTCTCTCTCTCTCTCTCTCTCTCTGTCAGTCCCCGTCCCCCAGTCCTCATTCACTCTCATCCCCTCCCCCTCCAGCTGTGGCGCCTGGCCTCAAGATCGGCCCTGACAGACGGCTTCCCCTGCTCTCCTCCTCTCTCATCCTTCCTCTTTAAAGAAGTATTCCCTGGAACTCTGTTGAACTGGGACCTTTTAAGGTGGAATTTTAAGATCTAATTATTTAATAATTATTTCTTTGACAAAGAAATTGGTTATACATATTATGAATTACTTCTCATAACTACAGTTAAAATAATAATAATAATAAATTGGGATAATTATTGATCATTTTAAATATTATGCTACCTTTTAATTATTTGTATTGATTCTGTGACTAAATACACAGAACTCGCTACTTTCATATTCATTTTTAAAGGGTGGGTAATAAATATGCAATGGAATATGTGAAGTGCACTCGCTGTGCATAGTCTGTACAGACAATAGACACTTTGAAGCTCAGCTCTGCAAGCAAAGATAATAAAATGACATGAATCCACTTTTCTGCTTTTCCAGATGAACATTCTTGAGACTATATGACAAATAGTAAGAATGCAAAAAGTTATCTGCACAAAACATCAAGTAGTACATTCCATGTGATACATGATGAACGAAATATTAAGGAATAATCTATTTTAGTTATTATTACTTGACAAATAGGGATGACCCAATTTCAAATTATATTCGTATGCACTTTCTAAACATCAGATCATTTCCGCTCACCTGCGCGCGCGCGCTCTCTCTCTCTCTCTATCCCATGCATCAGCCAGGCCATGCGTAATTACATTAATCTATTTCTCACGCACAATGGTTTTTCCTACAGCTACAACATTTTATCCTACTTCCAATGACAGCAAACCGGTGCCCGGCAAAACATCCAGACAGCAAACTGAGAGAGAGAGAGAGAGCGCCATTAAAAATAGAGCGTCAAAAATAGAGCACCGTTCCACATGCGCGTGTTCATGTTTACGAGCAGCGTTGCATTGCGCGAGCTCTTCCTTCCTTATCTCCTAATCTCACTGCGAAATCAGCGGCACACAAAAACATTTTTTAACACTCACCGAGCTCTCAGTGCTGGAGCGGAATCGTTATCAGCAATGTCAAGAACAGCGTATCAAACTCGCTTCCGTGCCTCTGTCGCTTCACAGACCGGCCGCTTCTGAAAGCCCCGCCAGCCCTGAGAGCCACGGCGCGCTCGCGATACCACCGCGCGCTCCGCAGTCACTACTTCGTCCCCTTTCTGTCGTCATGGCAACTAGGCGCCTAACATCCTCCCTTTGCCATACTCATAAGCTGATGCAGAGCCTGCGGAATAATTTACACTACAGCGGCGTTTAGAGCAGCCAAGACTCCCAAAACGCTATGCCCACTGCCAAAAGCTAATGGGCTGAATTTTGTTTAGGCTAGACGATTTGAAAAACTACTACACATTATTTAAACAGTTTTATATACGACACATTTTATTCGATTTCCTTTTTTGGACATGTAATAATTAATATAGGCTATTCCTAATTGAATAAATAATTAATTGAATTTAAAAAGAAACGAAAAAAAAAAGTAATATAGCTAATATAAATAATAGTAAAAAAATAAAATAAAAATAAATGCAAATAAAAAGTTCAATACGTAAATCGGAATTTCCTCATTCTCCGTGCAGGTTTAAATATCGCCAGCCTAGTTGTATAGTGAGACTTTAAAAATCCTCAAAAAAGACGCATAAAATATGAATATGTTTTTTTTTTACATTATGTGGCCATGAAACCGATTTCTAGTTCTTTTTCGGTGTTTAAATAATGTAAACAAATAGGCCTAGCTACTGCAGACAACTACACCTTTAAATAAATAAATAAAAAATCAAACTGGTATAGATTACATTTATATAAGGTAAAAACATTTTAACAGATAACATATGTAATTGTAATATATTGTAAAATATTGTAAAATGAAACAGAAGTAAAAAATATGAATTATACCTTATAATTAGGTTATTGACATATTTAACAAGACAATGCCTATACTTTTTACAACAAACAGATATGTTTCAAAGAGGGTGTTGTTATATAATTTAATGATACTTGGCGGGTAGTAATTAATAACTAATAATGCCAGATATCTAATTTTTAAGGGCAAATAAATAAATAAATAAATGCCTGTCCCAAGCTCTTGAAAACACTATTATCATTTAGGTAAATGTAATACAAAGGACTTCATACTCCTTATTTAAACACCCTAACTTGCATGTAATCACATTGTCTGAAACAATTTTTATAGTATTTATAGTATTTAAAATATTACAATATTTTAACTTGTGTGTAACATTAAGAATATCTCAGAAAAATTGGGGTATTATCGAGCTATAGGCTATATATAATATGCTGCCCCCATTTTATTAAAATTCAGGTGCTTTCACCACCACTTTATATTTTAGTAAGTAGAATCCTATCAAATCAATCACAAAGTGTGTCATGTGCACTGACACGCTATGTCATATAGATTTAAATAAAAGAAACAATGTGATTTTATTACCACAAACAGCACAATAAAATCAAAGAAAACCACCAAATGAAAGATCATACAGGCCACATCAGAATTAGAAATAGAAATGCAAACCAGAAGAAATATTGAACTCATCTATTATCAGCACTGTCTGAATGCTTCTGAGCACTACGCCATAATAAGGCACGTTATTTTCATCAGTTTTCACTTTGCTATAACAATAACTCATTAGTGCTAGTCACTGGTCACTGAGAAGGTAGATTCACTGACCATGGAGTGCATACATGCATTCAACCAGACAAACTAAAGCAGATGATTTCAAAAGGTGCCTTAGGGTAAAGCCCCCCACTCTTGGTCTTATCGTTGAACTAGAGGATAAACTCAACACTGCTCTGAAAGACTGAGTCCTAGCACTGTACAGAGTGAAAGAAGCTTCCTCCTTCCCTTCCGACCCCCCTCAGAAGAACGCTGGGAATGTGTAGCACTCTCTGAGTCGGTGGTGTGTGTGTGTGTGTGTGTGTGCGTGTGTGTGTGTGTGTGTGTGTGTATGTGTGTGTGTGTGTGTTTGGGGGGGGGGGGTCTGGCTCGTGTACCACATACACTCACACTATCACATGCTGGCAAGTGTACAGACAGTGTAGTCATGTATCTGCTGACTTGCTCTGTCCAGGATAATGTTGTTAGATACACAAGCCAAAGATTAACCACTATGTAATCTGGACAGTGAAATAAGATTCAGGAAAAGTCTTTGTATGAAAAGGTTAAGCCATTGGGCACTGAGGCAATAAATTACATTTTGGCCCCTTCTATATCAGCACTTCGCTGCTACAAGAAAACTACAAGTACTATAAAAGTACCATCACAAAGCACACACAAACACACACACTCACATGTTGGGTTTCCAGGTTTTATAGGGACGTTCCATAGACACAATGATTTTTATACTGTACAAACTGTATTTTCTATCCATTCCCTTTATTTTCTATCCCCAACCCTACCCCTAAATTTAACCCTTACACAAAACTTTCTGCTATTTTTGATTTTCAAAAAAGATTCTTCTGAATGATGTATAAGCCTGTTTCCTAATGGGGACCATAAAATGTCCCCACAAGGTCAAAATGTACAGGTATATCCTTGTGGGGGCATTTGGTCCACATAACGCAGGGAATATGAAGACCACTCATACACACACACAAACACGCATACACACACACACACACACACACACACTCCTTCACATGCTATCAAACGGACCTGTCCTTGACCTCCCGCATACTTGCATGTGATAAACTGCTTCCAGGTCAACTGAAGGTCAAGCCAACTGTCTTCCAAATCTAACCACACACACACACATATACATGTATGTATGTATGTATGTAAATATATACAGGGTGTGATTTGTAGGGGGGGGGGGGGTTAAACCCCCCTTCTGGTCAATGTATTCCTGTCTCTGCAGAATTATGTTTAATAACCCCCCATGTTATGTAACATTTACATAAAAATAAATGTACTACTATATACATAAACCATAATATAATATAATATTTCACAATACTATAAAATGTGTAAAATATAGTTAGGATGTGTACCTTTAACAAAATTACATAAAATGTTGGAGGAAAAAAAATGAAATATACCCACAATCTCTTTATAACAAAGAGTCAGAAACACAGAAACAACAGCACCAGCAAAGTTCAAACTACAACAGACGTACACAAAATCAAATGGGTCATCAGCAAGATCAATAATCAACGTGGGTTGCTATGACAACAGCACTTGCCAATGCAGAAATAAAAGCCAGTATAGAAAGAAAGAAAGAAAGAAAGAAAGAAAGAAAGAAAGAAAGAAAGGTTATTATCTTTGGGACTTGTGAAGAATCTTGCTGGCAGAGCACTAGCTGCTATCACAGAAATCACATCCGCTCCCATGGCTGAGAGACAGTGGTTTCTAGGGAGCAGCCGTACTGGCCACTAAGAGGACACAAACCACAAACAAAGGGCAAACTCATGGAAACTGTGCTGGAAACCCAGCTAGCCTGACACAAGTATTCACCAAACCAAAGCTTCTGTACAAATCACTTCTACAAGTTTTGCTTCAGGACCCAGATTTAACACTAGAACCAAGTGGTGACCTAAGATAACATCAAAACGATTTAGAATACAAAAAGCATAGAACATGACCTATCAGCTGAGAACCTGTGAAATATAAAACGACTGTCTCCCTGGACACTGCACTCTGTGAAATACATTTAGACAGCCTGACGCAGAGCTGGGCACCATTCACCCATCCAGCTGATTGCTATATTTAATTTCTAATTATGCCTGGAATACAGAAGCCAATAAATCAAAAGTTAATTAAAGTCATGGATTCATCTTTAGTGGCAACTCAATCATCTCAAACCCATTAACACTGCAGATGAGGGACAACTACTGTGTGTGTGTGTGTATGTGTGTGTTCATGTATGTGTCTATGTAAATGAATGAGAAAGAGAGGAAGATGGACAGAAGCCTGAAGCATGTTACATTACCTTAGTTTAAAAACGTTTTGGAGTTTTATTTTTTAATTCACCAAGAAAAAAAACAGCATGTGGAGTGGAGTCAAGTAAACAATTTTCTATCATTATTTACAGTATCTATCATTGTTACTATTTTCTGACAAGATCAACATACAGTAATCTTAATACCTTATTGCATTGAGATTTAAAGCATAACTGGATTCAAAGCTAATTGTTTAACTAGCATTTTATATTGTTCACACACTAATGTTAAACTACCAATTTGACATGTCGACAAAATGCTGCTTTGACTGGAACAAAAGCTCTAGGTGAACTAAACAGAGAACCATCATCAATTTTCTGGTTTCAAAGTCACATGCCCGGAATTGCCTGCAGCCATTGACTGGAAATTATACCTAAAACATTCCCACTGATTGCACACATGCACAAAACGTGCAATACAATATGCACCCACACACATGTATCTACTAAGTGAAACCAAAATAACAAAAGAAAAAAAAAAAACAAGCAACTCCAGCCAACGCCTAGCATAGAGGAGGGGTTTTGTGAAAAAATTTTTTAAATAAATAAATAAATTGATGTGTTACCCCTCTCAAACAACGGCAAGAAGTTATTTACTTCATACATGGCACGTTGCCATAGCAACAGACAAGGGAACCCTGATACTAAAGACCATGTGATCAAAACATGAAAAATAGCACCAAAAATGAATACATGTTTAAGACCATTATAGTGCTGTATACTTTTCCCCCCCAAAAGCAAAAAACTGAAAGGAACATCTGTCTTTCTTCATACACAGCGTGAGAATAGGGACTGCAATAATTAAAGACGACACACATTAATCTCCATTAATCTTTTTGGAGCCAAGCAGTGCTGAATCCCATGGTCCAATGTAATGAACAGAGGATCTTCTCACTCTTCTTTTCTTTCTGTCTATCTTATCCTCTCTAATACTGTTTTTTTTTCCTCTTGTGCCCAATTATTCTATTCTCATATCTTTGCAGGTCCTTTTCACCAGCTGGAGAACCATCTAAATCCCTCTTAACGATGATAAAACCCTGAGTATTATACAAACAGGTCTCTGTATGCAAAAACAACATTTTATACACTGTCTATAGATCTGACCTTTTTCAGTCATGAACAAGAAGTGAGGAAACAGCATCAAGAACCCTAATATAATGCTTAGGGTTGTGCCGATAGACGATAATATTGTGTATCGACAATAGTCAGAGATACCTGATGCCTTTGACGATATCAAGAAAATTATTATTATTATTATTATTATCAGGCTAGTATTATTATCTAATTACTATTAGAGCTTATTTGTTCCACCATATTTCTTTTCACGCGTTTTTACAGTGTAGCGTGTTATAATAAATCACACATGATTCCACTGAGTTCATGAATGCAATGGCCAATCAGAGGTGGTCAGATGAGTCATCGCTGAAGCACTGGTGTTTTGTTGTTGAGTGTGTGCCTCGCTAACTGAAATCCGCTCTCTCGCAAATTCTCTCATCATAAACAAAAAAGTGCAGATGTACGTGCGATGTAAGTATAAGAGACAGCTTCATTGATTATAATGGGAGTGTTTTTTTAAACTGCATAAACGTAAACAATTAAATAAATTACCATGATAATATAATGTACCGAGGATCTCATAGGCCGACAATAGGACTATGGAGCATATCGCCCAACACTATTAGCCATCCACATAAAGCTCTTCAAACAACACCTTGGCAATTCAGAAGCAATCATGGGTTTTATGTTTGTGAACTCAGCTGTTGAACTGCAGTTATTATGAATCCATGTCTTACTTTGAGAACAAGTAGGAGGCGTCCTGTCTCGTATCCGACGCCCACTCTGTGCTTCCTCTCCCAGGTCAACCAGTTGCCAAAGGCCCCTCCCCCTGTCGTCACGGCGATCAAGGCGAAGGCGGAGCCTGACGCTCTGCACACCCAGGACGCTTGGTATCCAGGAGACAGTGGAATCCTCCAAATCCCTGCCACGCAGTCTCATTCCCACAGCGACTCACACATCGACCAAAACATTACACTGGGAGACACAAACACACACATATCGAGAACATTAGAACAGTGTGCATCATACAATTCTCAGCTACACCGCTGAGGGACATATATTGTTTCTTTAAGGTAACAAGTTGTCTAACATCAGATTAGAACAAAATTACCAATGAACGTTCAATGGTTTCCACCACTTTCTGAGTAGAAGAGTGGAAAAAACATCTTATTGTCATCATCAATTATTAAAATTGATTATACTAAGACTGGGAATTTAAAGAGATTTATATTCACAAATATTTCAAGATTGGCAATTGAAACGATACATTCTTATTATTCGAACTATTTTGTTTATGGATATAGTATATTTTAACTATTTTTCCCTAGAAAGTAGGTGGTCCCTGAGAAAACAAAATACAGCTTCAAGAGATACATCAAGGTGGCTTAGACAGTGACCTGAATGGATGTTAACAATGGCCAGCAAAAAACTTGTAAAATTTAATAGCTATTCGGTCTATGACTGATTATTCTTTTTGTTTCTAGTGTGTAAGTGTATGTATGTGTAAAGTAGGGTAACACAGCTTTATCCGAGCCACATTCGGACTTGGGTAACAAATTCCAGCAGCTTTAAATACCCACCAGTTTCACACACAAAAGCAAGTACAAGTACCTTTTGAAGTGTAAGGGATGATTTCATTAACCCTAAATCATGGTATTGAAGGAGTTATTGAATTAGAGTTCTCAGGCATCTTTGTCAGCACAATAAACTATCAGACCAATGCTTTATTTGGCAAAGGAATATGTCTTGGCAGCCATTCCTGACCCAACCACTGGGTAGGCATGTTTGTTATTCAGCCGAGTAGTGATGCAATGCATCTTCAAAGTAAAAATGACCCAAAGTGGTCAGGACATCACACACACACACACACACACACACACACATACACACACACACACACACACACACCCCACCACCACCACTACAGACAACTGTAGTGGTTTTCAAAATGATCAAACCAAACATGTAATGTAAATGTGTTTCTCCACTGCAAAGTTATATGTCCCTATGGAATGAAGTCAATTTAGAAATCTAGTAATTTAGTACAAGAAGCCGTAATTAAATGGAAGTTTGTAATTTTACTATACACAAATGTAGCAACAACCTCTAGTTGTCCCTCTCTAAAAAGTGAAGGACTTCTTAGAGGTTTATAAACTCTGACTATTTCTATTCTGCATATTAAGGTCTCTCAGATTTAAGTATTTTCTAACCACAAATAAGCATTTCCATTCCTTTCAGCAACAAAATGTGCAGCATGAAAATCAGATGTTGAATTTGGGTTCTAAAAAAGCAATGAATTCGACTGACAAAAAGAAAATTAATAATAAAAAATGAGATGCAAATTAGCCAACTGTGCCAAACAGTAGAGCTATTGTTAGGAAAATTGGACTGGAGGAGAACAGATTATTTTTTTTACCACACAAGACAAAAAAGTCTTGTCTTTTAATAACTATCCTAATTGAAGCATCCTTTAAGCCATTTTTTACAGTCTTCAGAGGAAATCTAAGCATTTCAATCACTTAAATTCATGGCATAACTTTTTCCATCCCAATGTAGTTTAAAGTGAACCATATTCCAACCTTGTTCTCAACTTAGTCCATTTCCAAAGCTCGCTCATATGGTTTTAATTACACTTTAATGTGTTCTGATTTCCTGCTTGGAGAAACATTTGATATTAGAATGTGCATCTTAATGGAAAAAGTCAAATTGCTGCTAGAATTATAAGGTATTTCAGAAGTACTGCAGCATTTGATAAAGTATTACACTGTGTTTCATGTTTAAAGTAGTTAATTGTATGTATATAGTGTGCACAGCAAAATAGTCCAACAATATATGTTTGATTTTTCAGTTGAATCAATGGTTGCTAGTCTTTGAATGTAAAATCCAGAAAAATACTGTATAGTAGTCTAACAAAGGGTTGTAAACAGTGACCGAAGGAAGTCATTTCACCAGGGGTTTGAGTATTAGCTAATACTGAACCATTCTTATGTAGTTTAATGAGAGTAATGGGACCCAGCTGATATGAGCCAGTCTTATCACACCCTGAGAGCCAGTTTACAATTGAACTTTCTTAGCCTTCAGCACAACAAATCAGTGCAAAAGAGAGCTGTGCTTCACTATCACAAAATCAAACCTGATCCCTCTTCCCTTTTAGTTATTACATAATAAATAAGACCGAGATGAGCAATCTAGATGCAGAAGTTTGTGTGCTTTGCTCTAACAGAAGACCAGCAGCTGCCCCTGTAATAATGTCTGCCCTTCCAGATAATCCTTTTAGAGAGGGCCACACTTGGCCAGTGCTTTATTAGCATTCATCCATATTTTATCATATTTATTCGTATTTGCCCTTGTGCTCTGTAGGCGCAGAGAGGCTTAGGCTCCCCTTGAGAAATTACTTCAGAAGCAAAAGACAGATTCAGAGACAGACACATTCAGAATTTAAACATTAAAATTCATTTGTGCCCAAGACAAATGCAAACTGACTCTCTTGATTCACTTTCACTGTACACACAAACATTCTGGAATGCTGAAATGACTAAAAGTGCACTCAGTAATTTTTATGAATTAATGTATGTTTAAAATCATGACATACACCAGCCAGTTTGTATGAATTTGTACGAATGACGTCCACCTAACCCCGCCCCTAAACGGACCCATCATTGAAATCGTGAGGTTGTACAAATTCACACGAATTAGCCACTTCGTAAAATATGTACAAATTGGCGTGAGACTGTGTTGCATACACATATAGGATGAAGACCTTAGACATAGCAATGTCTTAATTTAATAACACTGTTGATTGTAATTTATCAAATCACAAAAATATCAAATCCATTTTAATAATGTTAATTATAATGCTGTGATGCATGAATTCATGTATAGTATTTACAGATTATTGATTTTAGTTTTTAAGATTTAATTTTTGATTTATTTAGACAAAATATTATCAGCTTGGCCATTGCTATAAGTTTTTTAATTATAAAAATATTTCACATTATTTCACAATATTACTGTTTTTACTGATTAAATCAATGCAGCATTGGTGAGCATAAAAGACATATTTTAACAATATAAATGACAAATATTTCCAACCCAAACATTGTGTAATCTCTCAATACAAAGCACCAAAAATTCACAAAACAGCTTATGATGAATTTAACAAACGCTTTATATCTAGAATAAAAAAACCTTAACAAAAAACTTAAATAACCCAGAGCAGAGCTCAGCCTATCAATGTCACTGTGCTAGGTTGAGTCAGCAAAACAAGAAGACTGAATTTCATTCTGGATGACATTCAGAGAGAGATATTCAAATACACTTTCCTTTAGCTTTACTGTAGTATTTCAACAACGGGAGACATATTTGAATATCTCAGTTAAAAGTAAGAGGTGGAGCCAAGGGGTAAAAGGCAAGACAGAAGGACATTGCATATGAAAGTGCCACTTAGAGGCGATTTCATGCTTTTTCAAAGTAGCACAATCAAAAACAGGGGGGTATGTGAATAGTGAATGGTGAGGTCATGTGAGGAAGGTCTTGTTAACAGATATAAAAACAGGGGAGTTCATGGTGAGGATCATCAAAATAACCTTCAGGTTCAATGAAATTTCACCCAGCTAAATCTCAGTCGTAATCATACTCTCAAGAAACACTTCAGAAAATTGCAGAGCTCATATCGGCACTTGGAAAGGCACTCTGTCTACCAAAAAATAAAAAATATTAGCCACTTTTGGGCCAATTACTCCACAATCAAGTCTTATTTCAGGCCCATTTTCAGACCAGGAAAGAGTGCAAATTTTAATGTACCATGTGTGGTACTCTACAACATCCTGCTGATATCTCTGATGCCTCAGCACAAGGTCAACAGAAAATTATTTATCTATCGTTCAGCGGTATTTCCTCACACGAACCATACCATAAACTGTAAAAGGGCAGGGCTGTTTTTGCATGACCCTGAAGTGCTCTGTGACTGCAGTGTGTTTTTCTAACCTTGTAACCAAACACACTTTCACACAGTCCATCTCTAGTGGCTTATTTGGTTCAATAATAAAGAATGTGTGTATCCACTTATTCACTCTGACACAGTGCCTGAGGGTCTGTTAATACACACACCACTGCATTGTGTGTGTGTGGGGGTGTCAAGGGGGAAAAGGACCTTCACAGGAGTCATTTCAAGCATGCTTAATCCCTGAAGTTGCTCTTTTCCAAAAACATTACTTAAGGATTAATAATTATCCCAAAAAGATGACTATTAGAAATCAGAACCGCAAGTTTCATGTAATGAAAAGTGCAATGGAGAATAAGAAATTATAGCCCATAAATGGCCCTGACAACACATAACTTTTTGTGTCTGCAAAAAAGCTGTTTGCTTAGCTGAAAGCAATAAAGCAAAATTATTATCAGCTTTCTTATTCACAAATCTCACTATCGCCCACAGGCTGACTTGCAGTCCTTTGGTATTTAAGGGAAACTGCCAGCAAAACAAAAGCAAGCACAGGTGGGGCAGATAGGTTGTCCCAGCGGACTACAGCACATAAACAACCCTTCCCATAGGAAATGTTTATTGCTCAGAGGCTGATCCTTCATAAATCAGAATTCTTACATAATGAGGATCTCAATAATGTTTCATTTAAGTATCAACTTTTCCTCAGAAGTTTTCCCAAAAATCATTAAAAGAAATAAAAATAATCACAAATTGGACAACTTTTAGCACAAAGCATTAAAACTCATGTGGATACATGCCTCAGATAATTTGATCATAAATATTTGCATTCATATTAAAATCTCTACAAATCAGAGACAGAGAGTCTGAGATCTCACATGTGAGATTACTGAGAAGCAGGAGACATAAGGTGTTTTTGCCATTTAATCTCATTGCTGTCTAGGATAAACAATGTAGACCTTAAAAAGCTGCCATCTGTGATTTTTATTTCTTGAAAAACTGATCTTCAGATAAAATATAAGAATTTACGATAAAATATTTAATAAAATTAGGAAACTGTACAGACAGCGATAAATAAATAAATAAATACAGTACATAAATAAATAAATAAGCAAGCTACGCTGCAGAGTATTTAAAAGTAACTATAAAAACATCAAAGATGTCATTAAAATAATCTGCTAAGCTAAAATATAATGTTTTATGATACAATATTTCATAAAATTGGGAAACTGTAGGTACAATAAATAAATAAATAAATACGCATGCTACGCTGCACAGTGTCTAAAAGTACAAAAAAAAATCGAAGATGTCATTCAAATCATCTGTTTTTTTAATTAAAGACTTGCACCAACGTAGATCTCAGAGTGATATCAATAAGTGTAAATCTCATCTCAAGATCGTCTAAAAAATATACAGACGTGTACTGAACAGTAAGTTATCACAATTAATAGGCTACAGCATATCTGTTGATTAATCACGAGTCAGACAATATCACAGTGTGGCCATTTCATATTTGCATCGACGAACTTGACGTCTCGAATGACACTGACATCAGCAAAGATGCACCTGGAAAAAGCAGCGAATGCCAAAATGATTTACCTCTGCTTGTCGACGGCTGCAGCGCTTAGATTGTCGCCTGTCGGAGTCGTGCAGAACAATTTAGCCCAGCTGCAGCAGCTGGACTGCGGGCTCGATTTTCCTCCCGCGCCGCCGGTGCAGAAGTGAAGTCGCGCGAGGACCGCGGCCAGGGCTCCGGGAGCAAAAAAACAGCCGGTTTCGCTTGCACGCAGACACGGTGCCAAACTGATCCGCACCCCGGGGATCTAATTAAATGCCAAGCCACGGGGGCGTATGGTGAAACGTTTATATATTTCGCCTAGGTATGCAAAACGATGTAGAGTAAAACACCCACACAGGATATCCGACTGTATCCCAAAAAATCTATTGCATAAATACTGCATGTGTGTAAACGGTGCGGGAAATCTCTCTTCGGTTCTTGGGTTTTGGAACAAACCCACTTGAGCCCACATAAAGCTTGTTTGTGAAATTCCGTGGAGGATTGCGGGCTATTTTAAACAGCGTTTCGGATTCGGCTATATACGCTAATAAAGCAGTGTGCAACGTTTCTAACCTTAGGATTTTAAACTGTTGTTTTATATTGTCCACAAGTAGCCTAATCAAATAGAAGACCCAGTGTCATTTTATTTTAACTCTCCTAAGAACCCATTTCATAAAACAAGGCCACTATAAATAGGCTCATCAATTTAGTTTTTTAATAAACCACACTAAAAATGTAATGCAAATTTTATTCTAAATTACAGTAAGCTAAATTATAATTTTACCAACCCGTCTTCAGCTGTACAGGTGTGTATAGCCTACCATGAATTCAAAACTAATTCAATTAATTAGTCCGTCTTTTTGTAAAAATGTAAGATATCCGTAGGCTATGTTTAAGACCTCATTTCACTGTGATTTGATTAAGCTGAATGTTATATATCTGATTTACTTTTATTAATTATATATTTTTTCTCCATATTAAAGAATTTTACACAGTTTTCTTTAGAATGAAAGGGCATTTCATTTCTTGTCGTTTCATGCATTGAGATGATTAATAGCCTTTATTTATTTATTGAGTTATTTGAAAATATAGGCTATGTGACTATACCTTGTGGTCATGTCCTCAAAGCTAGGCTATTGAAAATCAAAAGTGGGGAAACAGAGAAAGATTCGCATATGTTGGATGTGGGTGTTGAATATGTATCGCAACCTGTTCGGGACGCCACACAAGGTCAGTGGGACGAAAACTGATATGGTCTCGCCCTGCAGAAATACATTTATATAAAGCGTGTCAGTCATAGCCTACACGTGTTACGTGCTAAAAATGAGCAAAATACGGCACATAGGACCAAACACACGACTGGACACACACAAAGTCTATATTATCACGAAAATCAGTTGCATATCATGGAGCGAATCTATATCTGATCAAAACTAGCTACAGCGAATCTAGATAGCCTATTTTGTACTTTTTAACATGTTGACGTGTCGCGTGGAGTTCTAACTTTAAGCTCTACACTTGACTTTACTCAAACTTGTTGGTTTAATACATTCATTTCCTTATAACGGAAACAATTATAATGGGAAAAAAATGTGGATGAATATGAATTAAATAGGAACATACGATAAACTCGAGGACGAAAAAAATATCAAGATTCTAAATTACAAGATGCTTTTAGAGCTTCTCAACAAAATTTAGATATTTAGGAACAGTTGGATTTCCTATTTAATTCAAATGACCCAAGTCCAAATTGCAAACCTGACATAGCCTACATGTATATTAGATATTAAGCTGACAGAAGCTGGTTGTTTAACAGTAAACATTCAGGAAAAAGATATAGATTTTATAGACCAGGATCAGACCCACAGGGACCCTCAATATAGAAAAATCAGGATGTTATCTGTAGCACTTTGCCATAGCCTAATGGTCATTTTCCTTTGTATGCTGAACAGACCATTAGAAATATTCCTTCAAATAGTTTATGAAAATGTCACAGGTTAAAAAAAAAAAAAACTCTAAAGGGAACCCTGAGTGCCTTTAGAAGAATAAAGCTTAGTCAAGTTCTTGGTTTATAAAATCATACATTTATCAAAGAAAAATAGAGTTTCAGGGGGAAATATCTTTTAAAAAGTTATTTTATTTGAAATTATTTAAATACAAATAATATATATTTTCCATTTACAATGACAGTTTTCTTGTAAACAAAAGTGGCAGATACTGTTTACTAGGCAATTCACCCCTTTTTCTGGCCGGTGAGTTTTTGTGTGTTTATGTAGAGACATGATTTCTCATAATCTGTGCACTTCAGTCACAGCTTTCCGTACACAGTATGAATTATGAGGCTACAATCTTTTTGGAACTATAATACTAAAATGTCTATTTATCTGTAAAACTCTTATAATTTGATAAAACTGGTTTTGAATGTGTTACATGCAGCCAGAATATGACACTTTCCCTCTGTCAGTAAAGATTGCATTGTGTTTATGCTAATGAACACAAGGGGGAAAAAATAAGTAAAAGATTTTCTAATGCAGTTTGCAGTTTTCCAAAATGTATCTATAAAATACATACATTAGCTATTGGGAACAAACAAGAAAATCCAATTTCCTGTCATAAATTCAAGATTTAAAAAAAAAAAGAAAGAAAAAAAACCAAGAAAATTAACCATAAATGCAGAGATTACATTTCATATGCATTTCTACATTTCAAATAATTTCATATCAGTCAGCTTAACCTCTCCCACTAATTGACAAACGAACAGACCAGACTAATATTTTCACAACCACTAAATCAGCACTTCCAATACGCTGTCAGACCTTCCACTGGTGCAAAATAACATTTAAATGGGACGAAAATAATCATATCCACAAAAAAAGCAAAATCCTGTCCTTAATTTTGAGCTTTGTTGTCATCCCTCCATGCATAAAACCCAACATAAGAAAAACCTGAAGAAATAAACACTGACCCTCAATTATTCCCATCACTGATGTTTTGTATCAAACCATTTTGCAATATTTGTGGCCACAAGGAAATCTGTACATCGAATAAGGCCTTCATATTTGATGAGAGTGGAATGTAAGACAAAATTATGAATACAAAAAAAACTGCTAAACTATGATCTACAATTGAGGCATTCAGTTCCAAAAGAAACCACATAAAAACATTATCCTAAAGTAAAGTTTTGATAATTTTTAGTTAAAAAAAAAAAAAACACAACAACAACTGCGTTTTGCTGCACTATGGCCAACAGATTAGTCTAACTGATGGGAAAAGGCTTGCACTTGTGCATGTTCAGACTATAAACATGTTCTCCTTGTAACAACAGTACTCAGCAATAATGGGAAATTTCCAGTTTACAGTTTAAAAAGTCAGTGGGATGAATAAATCCAAAACTTGAATTGTCCTAGGGTTTCAAAAAACATAGGCCATGTTATTACATACCGCCAAGAAATCAGTCTGATATTGGCCTGCTTATTGTTGAACAGCAGAGACATTAGGAGATAAATCAGGACTAAACCATAGACCTGGCTGTGCAATGTCTGCAGTCTTTTTTTCGCGAGGCTGAGACAACCTGCGCTTGTGACGAGAAGCTGGAAGAAGTTAAGATAGGTGAGATTTATAAATGTATTGGACACTTCCACCTTTCATGACAATGGAGACAAATTGAGACGCAACCCACAGCGGTGCAGTACACCCTTCACCCCGTAATTCCTGCTCGCATCCACGTCCTTGTGGTTCATGCTCACTCCAGATTACACGTCACACAGCCTCGTAAAAAGTGGAAACACCTGGTAAATTTGATATCTAATAAACTACATAAAACTACAAAATGATAAGGTAGAAAACACCCTTGAAGCATTAACAGTGACATTGAAAAATGACAGTCATGAGGTGTGTGATTTTTCAGCGGTACTCTGGTTTTTATTTTTCCGACGCATTGGTTGGTCAGACATCTTTTTCGTCAAGTGGAGAGGAATCTGAAACACAGCTGGACCCCACAAATAACCACTGTGACAGCCCACCGATAATGACTGGATGAACGCAGGGAAAGATAACCAACAGTTCCTTAAGTCTTATTTTGATTGGCGAAATAAAAGGACAGATTTGTGATTCATGAGTGTTTTGAACGGGAACATGGGGCGTCAACGTCCTTGCCTCCTGTTTACCTCCGGTGCATGGCGGCCCAGAAGACGGCAATGGTCTGGCGCTATGTGGCTGTAGGAGCATGTGTGTGTGTGTGTGTGTGTGTGCACATTGAGTGGGCACATGGGTGTATGAGCTGTGCTCAAGTTTGCATGAAGTGACTGGTTTAGTCGTTGTCTTCTTCATCTTCCTCAGATTCCTCAATGCCATCACTGTCCTCCTGGTCATCCTCCTCTTCCTCGGTTTCTGGGATATCCCACTGAGGGTGGTTATCCATTATGGCCTTCGCCTCATGAACCTCCAGCTGAAACAAAAAATTAGGATCACAAAGGTTATAGTAAATAAATACATTCATATTAAAATATTATATATGTATATGATCAACATATTAGAATGATTTCTCATGTGAAACTGAAGAGTAATGACTGATGAAAAATTGGCTTCCATCATAGAAATAAATTAGTGCTGTTAAAACGATTTATCGCATAAGTTTGCATAATATGTGTGTGTTCTGAGTATATTTATTATGTATATATAAAAACACACACATACAGTATATATTTTGAAAATATTTACATGCATTTACATATCTATATTTATATTAATATACTTTATATTACAAATATATTTAATAAATAAAAAAAAAATTCTGAAATATATACGTGCATGTGTGTGTATTTATATATATATATATACACATAAATACACAGTACACATACATAATGTAAACAAAAACTTATTTTGAATGCGATTAATGTCAATTAATCGTTTGACAGAACTAAAATAAATTAGATTTTAAAATACATAAAAATAGAAATATTACAATTTACTGTATTTGTTATCAAATAAATGCAGCCTTGGTGTGCATAAGAGACTTCATAAAAAAAAATATATAAAAAAAATCTTATCAACTCTAAACCTTTGAACATGCATCATCTTAAAATGTTTGATAAATATTTAATAAAATGCATAAATACTTAATAAAAATCAATATTTTATAAAGCAAAAATGTATAAATATTCCATAAATATTTTATAAAAGTATGACATATAAATAAGAAAAAATTTCCAAAAAAGAGAGTTTAGAAAAATAACTGACCTTGAGTGGCTTGATCTGATCTAATCCCATGAATGAATCTGATCTGAGAATCACAGAATATTGATAGTTTCCGGTTTTGGATGGAGCGGGGAATTTCAGTTCAACCTGAGACAAACAGGAAGTTTAGATAATCATTGGTCATTTTACACAACTCAGCAAAACCTAATACGGAGGAGTAATTGGGAGATATGGGGTGATTTGTGACCCTTTTGTTTACATCCTTGCATTCTCATGCTCCTCACAGAGAGGAAGCACTCACTGTGTCAGACAGAATTATGACAGGCGTCTGGCTGCTCTGTAACCAGACAGAGACTGCAGTATGGAGGTTGCCTGGCAACAGGCTATGGGGAAAACTGCTGCGCAGGAGACTGTGTAGCTAGTAACATTCAGCCAGACTCTCTCTCACACACACACAGTAAAACATTCTCTCTATATAAACTCTACTCTCACTCTTATTATCTTTCCATTTAATACATTTTAATGACAGCACACCATATTGCAATTAATTCTAGTAATTTGTTTTTGCCATTATGTATTTGAGTGCTAAATCCCTTGGTTTTTCAAATTAATTGACTGAAAACATCTCCAAATAGAAATGTACACTTCAATCCCGCAATGGTACAGTCATGATTATGAACTAATAAGAACAATACAGAGATTTTTGGGCTCCCACTCCTTTTTACTAATCAATTTTACTTTCAATAACCATTCATTTGTGATTATCATTTTGGCTATTTGAAATAGATCTGAAATGAAATAAAATACGTATCACATGAAAAACTTAGAAAGGCTGCATTTGAAACTATGTGAAATAAGTTTAAATTGAAGCAAAAAATTTGTAACTAAATAAGCAGAACGCTACAATTAAAAGTGAAATAAAAGTAAATTAAACATAAATAATAGCATTAAAAAACAAACTCAAAATAAAAATGAAAATTGAAAATCTAAAAATAAAAGCAGATTCAAAACATTAATAAAAAAAAATTATTTACTATGACCGGTCATTTATGATTACTGGAAAAGATTTCTTTATTCTGATTCAGACTGATTCACTAATTAATATTTTGTGAACCAATTTGATAAAAGTCAAATCACTTCCCTCACAAATGGGGTTACTAACACTATTTAAAAAAAAATTTAATATTTGAATGAAATATGAATATTATATGATAACTTAAATTAAATAAAAATTTGAAAGAAAAAAAAGTTGAAGCAGTAAAATTACTAACTGAAATTAAAGGAAAAATAAAGAGCTAAAACTAAAAATTTAATTAATGAAACCTAAAAAGTAATATTTATAAAAAACAACACACACAAACATTAATTTAAAACATTGATAAAAACTATAAAAGCAAATAAAAAAAATTACTTACATTATACTGCTTACAAATCAAATATCACTGATTTGCAAGCACAATTTACTTTGCACAACCTTTACACAAAAGGTTGTCTATCCAATAAAAATATGAAGCAAATTTTGCACACATTTCCATGACTTTAAGATTGTAAGACACTTCTATGCCCAGGAATCTTGTAAAAACTAACATTTCACTTCATTGAGCAACACAATCTCACCCTTTCTATTCCCTCTTTTAACTTTCTCGAATAAAAAAAAAGGTGTGGTAAAGCACAAACAGGTAGTTTATCGCCTCACCTCCTCTGTGTCTTTAAGTGTGCACACATGGTTAGGCATTGACACCAGCGTCTGTTCCTTCCTATCTGCAATGTAGAGCCACCACCACTCCTGCTTCTCCTCAGGGAAGTACAAGCTGTAGACAGGATGTGTGACCTTAGACTTGGTCTCCAATAGTGCCCTTTCACGGCGCTGAATGCTCTGTTGTAGTGCCTCCCATTCCTAAAGAAGAGACATGCTGGTTATAAAAGCTGCACTGTAATGGCTACAATCAGCAGTCAGTCGTCCAAAGGATAGGACACACACCTCCTCATCATCTCCACCAATCTCGTCCACCTCAGTGTCACTCTGCTTGTCACTCTCCTCATCTCTCTCGCTGGGTGAGTCCTTATTTCCCTCTGCCTCGTCTGATTCACTGCCTTTATCAGAGAGTTCATCCTCTTCCGCTTTTGATGCAGCAGCAACATCCTGTGCATAAAAATAAAAGCACATTGAGTTGGAAGATTTTGTCAATTACAGTGCAGAATATGTGCATCATAGTAAAGTTGACTAAAATTAATGAATATGACATAAATAGCTGTTCAAAATTTTGAGGAAAGATTTATTTTAATCAAACCTCTTATGCATTAATTAGAGTAAAGTAATACTGTGAAATATCTCTTCAACTTAAAATAAGTTTTCTATTTTTATATATTTGTTTAGATTTTAAAATTCTTTGTTGGCAAGCCCAAATTTTCAGCAGTCATTACTCTAGTCTTCAGTGTCACATG
>SCHK01441352.1:0-15861 GCA_004124795.1 Poropuntius huangchuchieni
TCCACCTAAGCTCTGCCCACAAAAAAAAACATCACAATGTTTGCTAACTTAAAAAGGGGTCTGTACTAACCCTTGAAAGGACACTAGAAAAAGACTTATTTTCATGTACCTGCTGCTGTCTCAATGTAGTCCCCTTCTGGACAACCCAAGTCCTCTCTCACATCCCCTTCTCCTTTTATTTCAGACATGCTAGACCAAGTACAGATTAATGTTTGGCATAATTTAAGAGTAAAATATCATTTAGAAGACATATTTAATCCTATTTATCAAAATCCAGACACTTCTAGTATGATTTTTGAGACAGTCTTTGTGTTTGCACAGAAAAACATGGAGCTTCAGCACTCACAGGGACCCTGGGTCTCTAGGGTTTCTTGGCTCTGTGGCTCTTTCTAAAAACATTCTCTGTAGATCCTCATCAAGGGTACAGCTTGCCCTGCAAGATTTCACATGCCATTTCAAAGTAAAAGCAACTAAACTAATAACATAACCTACTAACATGGATCTAAAAAAGGAACAAATTATTCAATTAAAATATATAAACATCAACCCCATAAATTCCTTACTGCTGTAGACAATAGACTATGCTAAATTTTAATAGAAGCCATTTCACTGATATATGTCACTTTGTCTTTTTTTTTGTCATCATTGTGTCATAAGGTTTACATCCAGTAAAGTAAATCCCTTTACTAAGGCAAAGTTTGGGGGGGGCGGGTTACCTCTCAGTTTCATCAAGGCTGTGAATCTTATCTCTTTTCTGAGAGTTTGCATTATCAACAGGGTTGCGATCTGGATTATAGTCTGAAAATACAGAAGCACATTACTTCAATTACTCATTTAAGTTAACAAAAACACAGCCCTTTTGTAGATCTGTCTTACCATGTATCTGACATGGGTTTTCACCCTCGCACACTTCCATCTTCTCTGCAATGTCTTCATCACCAAACACCTTTCCATCAGAGGACTCTTTCTCACACTCACGTTCAGAGTCTGACGGATCATGACCTACCTCCTCTCCCTCCTCACCCAACACATCATTATTCTCTGCAGGAAACACACACAAACAGTTTGATTCTCACATGGCAAATATATCGCATTATTAAAACTGATTGCAATAAACAACAAACTGCCAAACCAATAGGATGCTCTATGTCTTCACTGGTCTCCTGGCTGGTCTCAGTGGTCTGTCTGGCTCCAGAGCTGGCAGTGGTGAACTCTGCATTACTGCTGGAGGGAGATGAGATGTTGATTTTCACTGGAGACTGCAGGACGCTGGACACAGAGGCATTTGTCTGAAAAGAAAAGCAGGATATCAATATAAATGCTTCAGCTATGATTATATTAATGAAAAAATAAGATAATGGTACATTTACATTTATCAGATGCAAGCTTCTACAACAAAACAACAACATTAAGCATTTGTATATAATATAAAGAAATTGTCTTTACTAAAAAAGCTTTGAGTGAATTCAAGATGTGAAAACATAGAGGAGATGTCAAAAGCATAAAACATAATAATACTGAAGATATTTGATGGCTAGATATTATCCCAGTAAAGATGTAAAGGATTCAATTTCATGTAAAAGCACATTAGAAATCAGAGATGCACTGATACTGAAATTATGAGCAATAACTGAAAATTATTAATTTTCAAAGATATTATCAAAAACCACCCACCTTAAAAATACAGATTACATATATTATAAAAATGTAATACCAAAATAATAAATTAAATTATACATTACTATTATAGGGGACCAAACCTATAGAAATCATAAATAGCTACTTGTAGATAGATAGATACATAGATAGAAGATAGATAGATAGATAGAGCCAACATTCTTTTATATAGTGTAAGTAAGAAATTACACGAGTATAACAAAGATTGTAGAAACAAAATCAGACTCCAAGTAGACATTTTAAGTTTAACATTATTTAAGCCAATTAGTATAAACAATCTGGGGTGCTTATTTGAGTATAAATTGACAGCTGTATATCAGTCTACTTTGCTTATTGGAGTGATACGTAAAACATAAAAAGTCACATTTATTGTCCGATATAGATATGATTGTTGACAGAAATATATTATTCAAATATCATGATTTGTTGACTGACGGTGTTGCTGTCTCCTGCGCTGACTGTGGCGTAACTCTCTGTGCAGACAGTACTGGATGGAGCACTGCCCCATGGTGACGTGTCCAACAGGCTCTGGAGGTGAGGAAGGGGCTCAGTGCCAACCTGCACATCTTTAAGATGTGTTCTCTGGCCTGTAATTAAAGAGTCTTCACAATTAGAAGACTGACCCACACAACATATTCTGAATATTGAATTACGTTACATTTTTCTGATACACTTTGTACCTTTTGGGCTGCGTGGGGTGCTGTTACAGGGTGGATGTCCTCTGCTGAGAGGGATGGGCGGGGCTTCAGCTGACTCCACCCATTCCAGTTGATTGGCTGGTGAACAGGATATGCTGGAGAGGTCTGCAATCTCAGCCAAGTCTGGCAAACAACTGATCGAACAAAATGCCAAAGCACAGACTCATACATACAAATACATTTAACAAAAGTGACAAAATACACTACCATTTAAAAGTTTGGGGTTGGTAAGACATTAATATTTTAAAAAGTAATGAATTCCATTGTACCTGATGGTAGGAATACACCTGTGCACTGGGGTAATGGACTCCTTTGAGTCCTCTTGAGCAAGCTGGTATTCTAGATAAAAAAGGGTGACATAAAGGTTATAAAAAGGACAAATGTTACACACAAAGCTGGCAATGCAATGACTACATACCACTCAGACTGTTTTCACCAGCCTGTTTTCCCTCTGCTGGAGATGTGCTGGGTCGACACACCTCCACTGTGACGTCCAACTCGTCCTCTGAGCTCAGTGACTGAAAAACATAAATGGTAGAGGAAATCTACCTCTTTTACTCTTCAAGGCACATGCCTATTCTTCTGATTTTTTTTGCATTATATAAAGAGTGTCCAAAAAATATCTAAAATTGCCTGTTTTCACCTGAGAGCGCTCTCCACCAGATGATGTGTGGTTGGACAGGTGATGTTTGGGTGTGTAGAACATGCTAGATTGCTGTGTCTGTGTATAGTCCAAACCAACTGAACTTCCCTCATCCTTGTGACATAACATACATTAAAGGGTACATAATTAGCATTTTTTTAGTGTTTTGTTCAAGAAGTCCACCTATGATGTTAAGGTTTAAGTCATACATCAATTTTAATTTAGTTTTAAATAACGATTTAATAAATTCACACTGGCCTTATTAAACAGGCTGTTATACAAAAAAAATGTTTTTGTTATTGTACCTTTAAAAATTCTACATGTAACAAAGAATGCTGAATGTTTATGTGTAAATGTGGGTGCTTGTGTTTTAATAAAAAAAGAAAGAAACATATAAGCAAACAATATAAGTAAAGGTAATAGTTTATCACCTCTGTTTGGCTTGTAGCCTCCAGTACTCCACTGGTCACATCAAAAGTGTGATTGATAGTGTGGTAATTTGTGCTCTCCTCACTATCACTTTGAATACCTGGCATTAAATAGCATTTAAACACATTTTTAAAAAATTGAATTTAATATTGAACCTAAATAAAACACTAAACAAAATATCTTAAACAGACAGTTCACCCAAAAATGAAAATTGTCATCAAGTTCCAAACCTGTATAAGTTTCTTTCTACTGGAGAACACAAAAGAAGATATTTTGAAGAATGTGGGTTACTAAACAGCTGAAAGAGGGTGAGCAGCATGAGGGTCAGTGAATGATGCCAAACAATCCATTTTTAGGTGAACTGTTCCTTTAACAGCAATTTCAGCCACAGCTCTATTACCAGCAAAACTTTTGAACAGTTGCTCCAGATCAGTGCTTTCCTGGGTCTCATATTCCTGGTAGCCATTCACACTATATCTGTCCTGTAGGTGGAGATGTTGCTCTGCTACATCCTCACTGTCACTGCTGCCAAAAGCACTCAAGGGTGACCCCAACCGCCCACGTGCCATTAGGGCCACCATTTCACTAACCTCACCTGCACCGACATACACAACATGATCACATGACACCTCTTAGACAGTCTTTGAACTGGAGAAATTGCACGAGAAGATAATGAATGGTGTGGCTGTTGTTTCTCACTGGTCCATGAGGGTTTTGTTTGAAAGTGCTTTTCAAGAGATTGGTGTGTGCAATCTTTCTGAGTCTCCGACAGCCCAAGTTGCACATGTAACCTGAAACAAAGAGATGTATTTGCTTATTTTTTGTCATGTTCTTGCCTATTTGTTCATATATATCCTTCCTGTTGTTGCCATCCATCTATCATTCTCCTTTTGACTTAAATCAGTCTTTATCTGCTAATGCTCTTATACTGTTGTACCTCTCAGACTTTTGATGTCCTGTCTGTTGCTGTCCTCTTTTTGTTGTTTCAACTCTCTTGAAGTCCCTGTTCTCCTCCTGTAAGTGAAGCTTTTTCCTCATATTTTTTCGATAAATTATTTAAATCATTAAGCTTTACTGATTGCTATTCCTTTTTTGTTTGTAGGTGATCTCTGTTGGTGGTATGTTTCACTCATTTAGTTTAGATTTTTTTTCCTTCTTTCTCCAAGAAATTAATACTTCTTTTAATCAAGAGCACATTAAACTGATCAAACGTGACACATACCTGTGCACTACTAGGAAGAGATGTGCTGTCGAAGCTCTCATCTTGAGCTGAGCTGTACTGACTGACCTCCTCATCTGCATTAATGGTCCAGTTGGGAACATAGTTTTTAAACGGTGGCCCCACAGCATTCCCAACACAATCACTGCGCTCTTTTTCTATGTTCACTCTCTTCATCACAGCATCCACCTCATCAAAGCATGGGGCACCCAATTGGGCCACCTCTACGTTATCCAGACTCTGCTCAGCCTGCTGTAGAAGAACCTGAGATACTTTAAGGTTGAGAACAATGGAGCCAGTATGCTTTGAGATAGAGCGGCTAATTGCCTGATCCTTGTCTGTATCACTATGGTTAGAACAAGTTGGCTCAGAAAGTGGAGTATGATGGGTAGTTGGCCATTCATGCAGAGCAGTGACGTCACTACGCGAAATATCCCAGTGGAGGTCATCAGTGTCTGTGTTGGACTCCTCTTCTTCTTTGTCAATTCCTTCTAGGTGATGTTCCTGGATCTCATTGTGTACTGCAGTCCTGCAGTGCTGATATACTAAGAGGAAAGTATAGGAAAAATATATTAATATATTACATTACATTAATAAACTTAACAGGTACTTTCTTACAAAAGCGATCATTTTCTATGCTCTAAAACTTTCCCTAATCATCACTGAATGGAAATCTCACCAGATTTGTCCTGTTCTCTCGCCTGATTAATGTCAGTGTTCCATCCTGGGATGCTCTGAAGAGCTGACCACGAGTTCCATCCACTTCTCGTATTCTCGCTTCTTATTTCCTGTTGTAGATTAGATTGCACCATTTACTCTCATGCTGATATACTGTATATTACTCTCTACTCTCTGAACAGTAGTGCACATCCAGAAAATAAAGCATGTTACATGTGCACTGATACACAGTATCACAACTAGACCCTTGTACAAACCCTTATATAACAGCGTAGATTGTAGCACAAATCGTGCAGGCTGCTGCTCCTGTGCTGCGCTCTGTGCTGGAGGCCCGCCTGCAGGAACTGGTAATAAGGCTCAGGCACAGCAGGGTTTGCTATCAGAGCCTGACCGGCTTCTACTGACCGTTTTATCCAGCGTGGGTCTGTGGAGCCCCATGGCAAAGCATCTGCACAAGGCAATATAACGGCTTTACAACTTGCAAGCTAGCAACACAAAACAAGATCTATCACACAAGCTCTACAGTTTGCATCGCATACATGAAGGTACCTGTATAGATCTCCTGTATAAGGGTGCACACGCTATAGAGATCAGCTTTTCCTGTACATGCTCTACATTTAATTACTTCTGGAGCTGCCCAGTTGATAAGGCTGAGAGGTAAAGGAACAGGAGTTGGGGTGTAGGGGGTCGTTCCCTCACTGCAATTGGAAAAGAGGGTAAAGGCATGTCAAACAACTAAAAAAAAAATCACATGCTGTGTCTATTATGAATAGAAGCCATTTAATTTACACATTTCCTAAATTCAAGTTATTTGAAATATACAGAGTCTATATATTTTAATACTGTATGTGCCCTTAGTGAGGATGGTGTACCTGGGCACAATGAACCCGAGGCCTGTAACTTTGGCAACTCCAGGGTGAACAATGAGTACAGTGTGTGAGGAAAGGGCCCGGAGCACTAGAGATCGGCCATGCAGGTACATTAACACCTCACACACCTGTAGCACCACTGATAACAGGTCAACCAACTGTAGGAGAGGAAACTCATCCCGCTGCAGAGTGTGGAAATGAACAATGAACACATTTTAAGATAAAACCACTTCTCTGTCATTCATAAATCTTTTTGAAATGTCAAATATTACCCTTTGGTGCAGCAGACTGTACAGGGACCCCACATGTACTCTCTCATAGACCAGCTTTGTGCTGTCCAGGTCAATGGACATACTCACAGCCATCAGCAGCAGCAGGTGCGGGTGAGACAGCTGACTGCACAGGATATAATAGTAACCATTGCTACTGCACAGTGTATTTAGATAACAAATAACAATGCAGGAAATAAAATAATACAGGTTTTGAATTACTTCTGTAAATTATGATAACATTTTTATTTTGGGGAAGTATAATTTAAGTATTCCATTTCTGTTCAAATGAAATTAAAATGGACCTCAATAAATCTGTCGAAAAATGTCACTGGTTTAATTGTGCCTGATTCTGAACAGTGTTATTGTTATATGTAACTAAAACTATAGGTAAAACTAAAACCATTAAAAAAAAGTTTTGTTTTTTTTACTTGAAATAAAATAAATTTTACAACATTTTATAATATTTCTCAGTTTAATTTTTGTTGATGTACTGAAAAACTAAAACTAAAATATAAATGAATAAAAACTTAAAACAACAAAATTACTAAAACATAAATATTACATTTAAATGCAAACCAAAAACACAAAACAAACTATAATAGGATCCCGATGACACTAAAATAACGTGGATTCCATTATCTCTACAATATATAATATATATAATATATATAAATTTAGTTTTAATAATCCTTCATCAAAGTGATATCTTTATCTGCTTTAAAATGACTTTTTGATGAACAGCTCTGCGGGCCAGGAAAAATAATAATAAGCAATATAATATTAACCAATAGCATCGCACCCCAACATGTTTCATCCAATACAATTGGATAAAATTCACAATTTTAATTCAGTTTCACTCAGAAATACATAATATTACAGAAGTGAATGCACTGCAAAAATGTTTCATATTGTATACAAAATGATTTTTATCACATTTTATCACAAACAAGTCCTATCACCTAAACCAAGTTTTATTAATAATAGTCCTTTACATATGTTTACTGTCAAATTTTTGTCAAAAAGCTTTTAAAGAGTTTTCATAGTCTTACCAGCAATACTCTTGCTCAGAAATGAGCAGATCCAGGAGACCATCACGTTCTTCATATTGTTGCAAAATCTGATCATGCAACTCTTTAACAGTGACACGACATCCTTTCCAACTGTAACTAAGGCACAGTTTAAAAAATGATTATGTTTGCTGTAAGAAAATGCTGTATATCCATTTAAATCTGTACTCTGACTTCATGTATATTCAATAAAAGGTCATGGCTTGATTACAATGTCTTACTTGGTCATATGTATGAACGATCCACACATAATGGAATTGAGAGGCTCATCATTAGCTTGAGCTAAATCACTGTCACTTATCAAGGGCACAGAAGCAGCCAGTCCCAGACTCAACCCTGGCTTCTCAGAGTATAACTGTAATGATTACAGAACAGCTCAATGTAATTAATAGCTGTCAGCATGATAGTACATTGTGTTTAGTAGATTTGGTATGCTAATGGAAAGGGGAATGTTCATTTTATAATCCTTATAATCGTAGTCTAGGATTTAGAACACGTTTGTTCATAAATATAAAAACATTTATGTATATTACTAGAAAACGTGATGTGTGTTCAGGTTTAATCTTCTCAAAATATTTGCAAGAGAGAAAAAATTGTTTACGCATACCTTTCCATAGCCAAAACACTGCATCATCATATCACAGGCAGACATCTTATAATTTATTTTATTTTCATGAGTGAGCCCAGATGACCTAAAGAGAAGGACAAACACAAATAAAACTTCACTTTTACTTTTGTACAATAAGAGCCTTGAATCACTGTACAAGGTATTGTTTCTTTCTCTTTCTCTAAATGATACTTTAACTAAAGGACACTACACAATGTTTGCACATATTTTCCTTTGATTTACATTCTGGTTCTCTGTAACTATTTAAAAAGTCGTCAAATGTTTTATTCCTAGTGTTTTAAAATCTGTTAAGGTTTTGAAAGTTGTGTATTGAAGTCTTAAAACACAGAAAGTGTTAACTGATAAAGATAAATGACCAGAGAAGAGCTGCAGATCTTACCAAGGTTGCAAAAGCTTAAGCAGGGATGGAGAGCTGAGCAGTGTCTTTGAGGAGGTCGGGGAGGTACGAGCATCCCTGGACGGATGGGTTTGCAGCAAGCTCTGCATTTGAGACTCACATCTCTTCAGAAAAGCAAGCATCTGCAGATGGAAAAAAAAAAAAAAGGGTCTAATGATGCCTTTTTTACTGCGGTGCATATACAAAGAAATTACTAGTATACTAGATATAAATGTGTTTTAATTAAATAAAAACATACTGAAATGTGTTGAAACTATGAAGTTGTAATTAAAATGTAATAATTACATTATGAAATACTCTGTCGTGACAAAAACAAAGTTTAAGGCTGAACTAGTGCTGCATTTTATTTGATATAGGACCAAAGCAGCATCAAAACAATCAGCACACACCTTCGGACTGTTCTCCTGAGCACCTGCCTTGGCCCAGTCCTTCGGCATCCGGCCCTGATCATCATGGAGACGCAGGTCCCCGCCAGCATCCAGCAGAGAACTCACCAGCCAGGGATTACAAGAGAAAACCGCAGCATGAACGGGGGTACTTCCATCATTACAGCGGCTGGTGAACATGAACATCACACATGAGATAACATGCTATTTTCATATTCAAACAAGCTTTATGGCTTTATTATTGGAAGGTTTGACCTTACTGATTCGGGTTTGCCCCATACTGTAGAAGCTTCTCTGCTACACTGGCAAAGCCAAGGAGAGACGCACAAAAGAGTGGTGTCTGCCCAAGGTGGTTCATGCTGTCAACTCCCACACCTATGGAAGATGTAATATAAAAAGTATTAAGAAAACATGTACAATCATTGTTTAAAAAAAAAGAAACAAATTGGAAATGCTCCTGATTTATACTAACCTTTTTTGAGCACCTTCTCCACTTTTGCTACTTTTTTCTCAACTGTGTATCTGTGCAGAAGAGCTGATAAACCTCCACCTTTCACAGTGCCGAGGAGCACCGGACAGGGCATTGGCTGAACTCCTGTCATGATGCAGATGTCCCATGGATCAAAAAAGTAACCAGAGATTTCTTACTCACCTGAAAACTAAAATATGCTTCGTTAAATGTTTACTTACTAATTACATATGCATTTACAGTTACAATTACAGTAAGGCTTCAGTTAGAAAGTTGAAAAAGGAAAAAGGTTTAACAAGAAAACTAACCAGCGAAAACATAACTTTACTGACTTCTGCCACACTCAAACATAAATTTAAATGTAAACATACATCTATGCTAGGAAACGGGCACCACTTAGTTAGCCGAAGTTCATTTCATGTGAATAGGCCTATTCCTGTTTATCGAATTGTAATTTACCCGTTCTAGTAGAGTTCAGTTGACCTTCGCTAATTAAAATTGCGATTGAAATAGAAATCAGTCTTTAAAATAAACAAAGATTGGAATTCAAATAAGTTATTTGAAATTATGCTGTTTTTTGAGCTTCACCCTCTCATGATTTCGACGGTAATTGGCGGATGAATACTATTGCGTGGATATTGAAATATCGACATTTCAAATGTTTTCTAGAATCGATACTACAGTGTTTTAACTACTGATTTTACTATTTTAACGTGGAAATTACGTATATTATACATTTTAAAGTGAGAAAGTAATTTTAGCAACAACAAAAAAAATGTAGGATGCCCACTATATTTCCTACTGTTTTCTGCCTCCGCGCAGGTCTACTTTCAAGGCTCAAACTTTCTGCCTCGAAACTACGTTAATGACGTAACGTTAGTAGTTCATGTGAGATAATCGGTTTGTTGTAATACGATTGCTGGTGCTCTGTTATTATTGATCGACAAAACAGGACATTTATATTTTGTTATATTTTGTTTAATGTTAGCAATGAATAAACCAAGCAATGAGTAAATAATGTGAATAATGTTAGCAATGAGTAAATAGCGAACTAGTTTTTTTATTTGCATTCTAAAAATGAGGGTGAACTGTACTATGAGGAAAAACGTTTGCAAAAATCCCATTGTTTTAGCAAGTAATCCACACACACACACACACACACACAAAGTCAACATTTCCATATTCAAACGCTGCAATTTTCGTATAAACAAAGAAACGCCCATTGTTCAAATGAAGAGATGTCACAAGTCCTTTGTCTTTTTTCTGCAAGCATAAATTCCCCGTAATAATAATTTACAACAAATAAAATTTAGATTAATTTATTTTGTCTACATATTTCAATTTACTATTATTTAATTTTAATTTAATATAAACACGTCCATTCGTATTATTTTAGAAACTGCAGTAGGGACTTTTATTTTGTCTGGTCTGGTGACGGTGCTTTAGGACTCCCGGACAGTGTAAAGCTAATAATCCTCGAAATCATCAGCGATGTGTGACACACACACATCCACACTCTTTCTGCCTCTCTTCACCATACACGCCCAGGAGGATGAACAAACCCGCTAGAGAAGATGAGAACTGCACTTAATGTCACTTTTTAAACTCTGATTTGTTTTCTGTGGGATAATGCTCGGCTAATGTGACGGTAACGTGGCTCATCAACGCCGGGGGATTTTCAGGAACTTTTTGCACCTCGGATGTTCCGGATCTAATGCTTTTACTGTTTAAATTTGTCTTTAAATAGCCAATAACTGTCTAAAATATATATTTAATTTATGTTATCACGTATATATATATTTTTAAATCGCCAATATTTTAAAAACATTTCATCTGTTTGTGTCCGACAAGAGACGATTTATCCGGTCAAAACCTCGCAGATTCGTTCACGGGCTGTTTACTGTGAACTGGCGTATTAAAAATGCTACTTAGAGTCTCAGTAGTTGTGCAGATGCTCTAATATTTTAAACATCTGGTTTAATAATTGTATTTTGTATTAAAACACATCTGTCTGTCGCTGTCGTGCTGGTTGAAGTGAGATTTACGAGCATCAACCCACCGATCGCGTGTTTCCACCCACCCTCCGAGAACTTTCATTTTTGCTGTTTGTGAAGGAGTTTATTAGTCAATACTAGGAAGGAAAGTGTCGTTGTTGTGCGGGGATGCGGAAGGGAGAGGAGTAGGGTCGATGGTAAACATGTTAAGGGTTTAAAGCGAATGGCTCGGTGATCATGTCGTCTGTGGAGGGTGTTTTCTCCTGGGTGGGTGACTGGCAGTGGCTTTGCATGGTCACTCTCTTTCTGGCCTCTGTTGTGACTTTGATTATATACTTGGTGCTGTATTTTTCCAACGAACCTCCTGTTGGGAAAACACCTCTCAGTCATGTGGATTCTGAGGAAGCCGATGGGATTTTATGCTGGGTGCTGTCTCTGAAAAGCTGGAAGAGTCAGTGGAGAAGAGCCTGGTTTAGGAGCCTCAATGAAGAAGCTTGTAGATCACAGGTGAGTTTGTTGTTGTTGTTTTTATTCGGTTATATCTATGTATAGTCTTCATTTTTAAAATAGCACATATGAGCTCCTTAAAAGTTCAATGTTGTGGTCTTTTTTGCTTATTGTTTTCCTTTGGTGTTTTGTTCTTCTTAGAGTGGAATTCAGCTGACATTCGAAGAAGATGGTATTCAATCATCTGAACTGGCTGTGGACCAGATTTCAAGCTTTACAAAAAGGCCCGGTCAAAAAGTAAGGTCACGCTTTGAATGTTTATTCACACTAACGCATATGAGTAAACTATTTATTGCCACACTTTATTATCTCACCCTGCTTGCTTATGAGAGCTGTATTTAGATTTTGAATCAAAATGGACTTCTCGTTTTGAACGAGAACCCTGTTTAATGATTCAGAAAAATGATTAGCTATGTTATGACTAATGAAGCATGAGGATATTTAAAGTAACAAACTAGCCTTAGTCATAATTGTATTATTTTTGCAGAATGTCCTGTGTCAGGTGGTTGGAAACAAGCTGCAGTTTTCTCTCAGTGCTTTACCAAGCTCAGCGTCTTCAGAAACCCCCCTGAGATACAGTGTGAAGATATCTCCACTTCGTCTGCAGGTAAACATGAGTGTTTATTCTGCTCTTAGTGTCACTTGAGGATGGTTGGGTAAACACAAGTGCTTTGGCATATGTATAACAAATTGTCAAACAAGACAGTCATTCTTTAAATGCTTCCAGGAGTATTGGCAATGGTGAAGCAGATAATCCAGTTTTTTTTTTTTTTTTTTTTTTTTTTTTTTTTAAACATTCTCTTGGAGTAGACAAGCATCGCCTTCTTTGTGATTCTAGGAAAGTCTGTCACGTGTTTTGCCATCAAAGTAAATAGTCATTTTAGTCACGTTGGGATAAATCAACACAGTGCTCATTTGGGCTGTACATTCAGTTTGAGTGGAGAGGAAAATGAAATCTAGTCTAAAGCAGGGAATAAACAAAGTTTTTATGATGTAAAATTTATAAGAAGTATTTCAGATTCTGCATTATTTCTTAGTCATTAATTAAATATAAGTACATTCATGACCATGTGAACTCTTGTACAAAAACTCAGATTTTGCTCCATTTTTAAGTAAAGTAATACACAGTTTGCTATTACTGGTCTCAGTCATTAGGACCCCTCTATTTTACTAATACTATTATAGTATTTATTAATATTTTAAAATTTTCACTTTTTATATTTATATTTTTTTATTTTATTTTGAGTTTTAGTAATTTAGTAATTCTGTACTTGTCATTTTGATTAGTTTTTTATTTATTTATATTTTTTATGTTTCTAAATAGCTTCAATTACTTTTTT
Source organism: Poropuntius huangchuchieni (assembly GCA_004124795.1). Lineage (NCBI taxonomy): Eukaryota > Metazoa > Chordata > Actinopteri > Cypriniformes > Cyprinidae > Poropuntius > Poropuntius huangchuchieni. The sequence continues at coordinate 13,274 of SCHK01441352.1, forward strand.
TATTTCAGTTTTTGGTTTCAGCATTTTTTTTTTTTATGCAAACATATTTCAGTTAGCTGCCAAGGTAACATTTCTAATTTAAGTTAGGTTTTTATTCTAACATTATATTTTATTTTATTTCAGCTGTATTTATTGCTGAAAATGATTCATAATATTTTTGGTTAACAATAACACCGTTTTATATGTGTACAGTCACATACCTGTAAGGATCAGGAATAAACACATTTCCTCTTGAATAAGATGTCCTTTGTGCTCATAAGAGCTGTAACGTTTCATGCACCATCCCGAATGATTTTGATTTATAGGGCATGACTCATTCTGCCGTTTTATTCGCCGCGGGAATCAGATTAAGTGCCTCGGTCGCGAGCACTGGCTCGATGTCCTGCCTTTATTTTAATCACCGTTAATATGTCTCTGCCTCAGAAACATGCCATTTCACTGGTACATCCTGCCTAGAATTATTCATGGAAAAGCTTGTACCTCTTGCACAGAGAGTTCATTTAATATTGCGCTACAAATGGCAGTAAAAATTACTTTCAGCATGCCTTCAGAGCTGCAGCTTTTTCTGCTCTGTGGTCGTTGACTATACATTGTGTTTAAAAGCTCACACAGCCTTACACGGCTCAATTGCATTACAGCTATTTTTAAACCAATAAGTTGCCCGGTTCCTCATTGTCGTGCTGATCCCGTTTTAGCCATAAGTGCGTTGAGTGTGGCTAAATGCGTTTAACCTGTCGTTAAATCTTTCGTTTCCTTATATGCCTTCAGAATCCGCCCCGGATCTGTGGTATTCTGTCATAGTGGGCTGTTTTTGTTCAAACAAATCAGGTCAAGTGCAAGATTGTAAATAGAATACCAGACATGTGCCAAGTGTACATACCGAATACTGGCCTTTTTAGAAGCCGTTGCGTTTTCTGTTTGTCATTCAAGCTTCTTTCTGGAGGAATCCAGGTGGTTACTGCATATTTTCTAGCTGTTTCTCCTGCTGGTCAGGGCCGGTTGCTGGAAAGCTCCCAGCGATAGTTAGAATGGCTTCGTAGGCTGAACAACAGTATATTTAGGGCTTTTGTTTCTGTTCTAGAGGTCAGTGCACTCTAGAGCCCACAGCCACATATGAAGTCGTGGAATAACACTTTTATTGTGACTCCATGGGGTCCAATTCTTGGCAGAGTTACAAGTACTGTTGGCAAATATGTTTTCAGGTTCAGATTGAAATAGACTAATTGTGTTTTCTATGTATGTTGCGTTGTAGGTCGTCAGTGACGTTTTCTAGTTCGTCCATCCTCTTCAGACTGATTTAGAAATCAACTTGAGCACTGAGCGTTGGACTGGAATTTGGTGTCCTGTCATTTTTTTTTTCTTCACATTTTACCCAAGTTCAGTCTTCAGAAATGTAAAGCAGTCGTGCTTGGACATGACAGCCCATTCCTCCGTATACTGTGGGCCCTGCGGCTCAATGAGCTGTTGTGATTATGTGAATGCTCTGGACCCTTTGTTTATTGTGAGATTGAAGTAGGCAGTGTTATGTTATTCTGTTGTTGGCCGCTGTGTGTTTCTGCCTTGCTGATATAAAGCAGCAACGTTTGTTGTTTAATTTATGGCTGATATTAGGTCAACATAGATCTGTCAGCTGTTTATTTCAGTTGGTTTTTTAAGCACCATTTTTCTGAAATTGATGATACACAATTACCTGTATCCGACAAGTTAACAATGATAAATAGTCATACTCAGTTGTTTATTGTAATATATTATAATTAATGACTTGTAACAATGTTGATAACATTGATTATAAACATTGATAATAATAAAATAATTGAGCACTAAATCAGAATGATTTCTAAAAGATCATGTGGCACTGAAGACTGGAGTAAATTCAGCTTTGCCATCGCAGGAATAAATTACATTTTAAAATATATTAAATTAAAAACAGTTAGTTTAAGTTCTAATAATATTTATTCTACAATATCTCTGTCTTTGTTTTTGTTTTTTTACTGTCTTACCGACCCTAAAGTTTAAACAATAGTGCAAAAACAATATTTAATTATAAACTGGTCACATTAGCTGCAATTTAATGCACAAATAAATGCAGAAAAAAATCCCCGTATTTTTCCTCTATAAAAAAAGTAAATAAATAAATGAATGCTATCATTGTTTTACATGGTTGACATTTAAAATTTCTGTTTTGTTTCATGACTGGTATAAAGGAATAAGACAATTAAGACCTTGTGTTAAACCACGTTAAAAGAGGTTTTAGGCTTTATAATTTTGCACACAGTGTCTTGTGGCTTACTTCTCTAAACAGGCCTTTTTTTTTGCGTCTATTGTTGTAAGTAACGTTTGTGTGTGTATTGTTGGCACAGCTGGCCTTACAGATGAAAGAGGTGAATGAGGAGGTGGAGATTTCCTGGGGGGTGCTTCACCTGGACTCAAATTTGCAGCTTACGCCAAGTTTTACACAGGTATATTCACACATCGAACCACTCGAGATAAAAAATATTGTAACTAAATGCGGTTCTAATTGCACACTCCATCATTTGTGAATCTCAGTAGGTTTTTAAAGGAACACTCCACTTTTTTTGGAAATAGGC
>SCHK01441391.1:0-16648 GCA_004124795.1 Poropuntius huangchuchieni
GTTTCTATTGGCTGTTATACAGCACCTTTGAACATAGTTCATCCAATCAGATAGAGCTAGAGTCAGCACAATACATTTATATTATAAAACTGGTAATGGTCAATGAATTCACAAACTTCGTATAACTGCACATTCTATATTAACGAGCCAAGTTTCTAATAATATAGATCATTAGCAATTCTGAAAGATGTTCATGGTTGCCCAGAAGCAGAATTCAACTTGTGTGCAGTCAGTGTTCATAGTCATAGATTTGTTTTCAACCAAACAGAGAATCCAACTACTCAATCCAACATATCCTTGAGAAAAAGAAGCTCACTTAATTGTATTAAATGCTAATTTGCAATTTGTTAAATCTTAGAAGCATAATGTAATTGCAGATAAAAAAAATTTGAAATAAAGTCCACTTCCCGTGCTTCTTAACACACTTAAGTACACTTTTAAAAAGCACACTTTGATAAAATGTCAAATGAATAGTCTTAAAATAAATTATTAAATTAATAAAATAATATAATTAATATTTTCTGAATGCGAAAAATTTAACCTTCATCATTATAAATAATGAATAAAATATTTAAATATAGATAGAATTTACACTAAAATACATTTTAGGTTAAATGGATAGTTTGCCCAAAAATGAAAGTTCTGTCATTACAAATTGCTCACACTCATCTTGTTCCAAACCCGTAGGACCTTCGTTCATCTTTGGAACACAAATTAAGATATTTTTGATGAAATCCGAGAGTTATCTGACCCTGCATAGACAGCAATGCAACTACCACAATCAAGGTCCAAAAAGGTAGTAAGAACATCGGTAAAATAATCCATGTAACATCAGTGGTTCGACCATAATTTTATGAAGCTATGAAGAATTCTTTTTGTGCGCAAAGAAAACAAAAATAATGACTTTAATCAACAACTTCTTCTCTTCCGTGCAAGAAAGCTCTTGGATATCTTAATTTGTGTTCTGATGATGAATAAAGGTCTTACGTGTTTGGAACGACATCAGGGTGAGTTATTCATAATTTTTGGGTGAACTATCAAGACAATAGAAGTAATTATGAAATTACATATAAAGATGTATTAAAGTCCTACTTATATCTAAATTAAACTATAATACATTTTAATTAAATTGTAATGCCATTTATGCAGTTTGATTGACAGACGATCTGACCAATCATAACACAGAATCCACCATATTGTCCGACGATCAAATCAGACAGGAGAGTAGATTAACTTCGGTGGGCTTAAACTTAAAAAATTGTGTGCATTGATGTCTTTCTGTGGTTCATTCATGTTTAGTAAAGAAAAAAGACGTTCATTCACGTGTCGCTTGAACCGAGGTGCTACAGTGATCTGTCATGGCACAAAACAGTATTTATTAACTGAATTTCTTACAACATGACAAAACTTTAAAGCTTAGACTTTGTTTCACAGCAGAAGTATCCTGCTTTGTCTTGTCTGTTGGCGTGTTGTCTGTTTCCTGTTTGCTCCACGATATATTTCTCCCTGCGTGAGAACATGATGTGTGGCGTGAGCGCGGGCTTGTCGGACATAGCAACGGTAACTAAGGGGGGTGGGGGGTCTTTGCAAAGAGTCAATGAAGTGTCTGAAAACATTACATTCAGTTCAAACTTGCTCAAGTGTACTTCTTTTCACAAGGTACAAAAATGTGGCATTTCAATACTTCAGATGAACACAGCACAAATTAGCTGCATCATTTGGCTCTAAATGTTTTTACAGTTGTCACACAAATATTAGGAGGAAGTCACACAAGCTCCATGTATATTAAAAGAGGGAAATGCATGTACAATGTTAACCAAAGTAAGCAATCCTTTATCACGTCATGCCTCCTCCCACAGCACAGTTCCTCTCTGCTTACTCTTGACCTTCTCCAGTCTGTCATCAGAAGGTTATAAGTACTCCTCTTTCTTAATCATGACTTAATCCAGTTAGAGTACACAAAACTGCTGAGTGCATGACTGTAACGTCATAAGGCAGAAAGTGACAGTCATCTGAAATCAAAGGAGGCCCTTTCCTCTATAAACCTCAAGCAGGAACCAGACAAGTTTCTAAAAACAGATTCTGTGGGATGAGGACTTTTTACCTGGAGGCCTACAGCAGGTCTCATGTGAGTGATCCACACAGTCAAGCCGGTGAACTGTAACCTGTCTGTCTGCCTGGACAGGTTCTATTTGGCACACCAAAAGCAACGACAGAAAAACATAATTGAAGTGTTTATCCCCTCATCCCTGTTGTGAATGTTGTTGTGACACATTAAATCATCTGAAACCGATGGGGTGTGCACTAATTTTACTAGCAGAAGGCAGTAATTGCGTCAACAAACTAACAGGACAACATTTTGCTAGGATTTGTAGGGATGAAAAGTCTTTGGGAAGTGGCAGGAAAACTTTACACTTCATAATAACTTTCATTAATAAGTCATAAACAAACTTATATAATGTGAAATTGATTAGTAGTTTATGCACTGCCAAAAAAACGTATTTCTTAGTATTTTTGTCTTGTTTTTTTATCATAAATATATAAATATTTTTTAATCAAGACGCATTTACTTTAAAAAGTAAAATGATTTAAAATATTGTCTTGTTTTCTGGAAAATGCTTTTTTTTTTTTCTTAAAAAACATCTGCCAATGGGGTAAGAAAACAAATGTAATTCAAAGGCAAAACAAGTTTTTTTTTTCGTGTCCCATTGGCAGATTGTTTGTTTGTTTTAAGCAATAACTCTCAAAATTGAAAGTCTTAATATCTTAAGTCATTTTGCTTCTCAAGTAAATGCATCTTGATTTTAGAATGTTTAGATAATATTTGTAATGGAAAACAAGGCAAAAATACTTTGTTTCAACATTTTTTAGTGCAAATATTTATATAAAAATATCTAAATGAAAAAAAAAAAGTTTAGGTCACCTAATTTGGTAAGATCGATATTAACAGGGCTAATTTAAAATTATTAAAAGACCTGAATAGTATTTTATTTGGTATAATCATCTTGACTACAAAAATAAATAAATATGGGTCTAAATATGTGTTGGATCAGGTAGGAGCAGTAACAATTGTTGCAGTTTCACTCTTTTTACAGTGAAACTAATACTGTTTTAATGAAAGCTACAAACAAAGTAAACAACACACGCAGTTCAGGGCATCTGAAAAGGCAGTTTCACTTTTCTCTGGAGAACTGCTAGTTTCCATGGATACGGCTGAATTTCCCAGGACAAACTTTCCTGCCAACTCTAAACTCAAGACACACACACCACGTGCGCAGAGGTTATGAACTTATTATATTCCTCTCCTAAACTCTGATTTGGCTTTTGAGAGGATTATTTGGATGGAGCAACTTTTCTCCACTTTTGAAATGTTGTTCCCATGTCAAGTTTTGACACAGCAGTAAAACATCAATATCTTTTGTGGAGAACTGTCAGAAAGTTTTTTTTTTTTTTTTTTTTATGAGGAAAACAGATGAAGCGGATGTTCCACAACCTGCAAATAAATCTGTTGTGGGGTTTGAAACTTGTTTTCTTTGCAAAGGAGGGGAGGGGGTGGAAAAAACATTTCAGCTTGGCAGCATTTTCAATAACCTTCATTATTATTACATTATATAATCCAAAATAAATGACCATGTACGTTCTAATAGAACTGTCGCGAAACTTTGATTTGACTTGCAAAGCATCATACAATGGTTGTTAATACTTATAAACTTTTGCTGACATTTCATGATATCTTGCAAATAATCTAATAACAAAGCATTATGTCATTAATTCCATAATTTAAGTTACTACAAAGTGTCACCCAACTTTCTTTCTCTTACCCACGAGCAGACAGATGATGTCCAGCCCGACCAGCATCTTTCTGCTGGAGCACTGAACCGTATCCACAGGTTCTGCGGGACTCGGGATGTGTTTCGTGCCGTTCTCCCTCGCCGTGTCTCCGGATCCGCCGTGATCCGCCAGCCGCTGCTGGAGCTCCGCGTGACTGTTTACCGAATTCAGCTTCTGCATGGTGTCCGTTCAATTCAATACTATTACCGGAGATTGTGTCCTTTAGAGCGCCAATAAAGCCAATTTGACAGGTTAAGAATAAGTTGAGTCAAGTTTAAATCTTCTGAATGTTTTACGTTAAAATCCAGTAAGTGTCAGGGCACGTGTAGATGATAAATACAGAAATATACACACGTTTTAACTAATAAAGCGAACGGACTTGTACGGGGATCCTGGTCCGCTCTCTCTTACATGAAAACTCCTTTCCCCAGCACTTATGAAAAAGTTTCAGCTGCAGTTTGGCCATCATCTTCTGGACATGATGGAGAAAAACACATTCCTGAAAACATATGTCAGTCAAAAGTTTGTCATCCTCTGTGACTTCTACTCTCCATGTCAAACTTCTTTCTTTCTACAACCGAGAGAAAACTTGAAGCGGATCGTGTTTTGATTTGTGGGTATTAGTGTTATTCCTCCGCCCTCTTTGGGGCTGTCTCAAAACCTAGTGAGCTGCCTACCCAGACAGCGTTTTGACGTTTAAACTTGCAAGCTGCCTACTTAGGGAAATATTTTTTTTCTCGGGTGCGCAATTTGGTGAGGCTTATCTCGCGACCAAAATTGTCTTATAAAGCAATATTGAACAATTAGACGTTTTAACTTAAATAGTTTAAAACAAGCACAGTTTTTGTCATGTAGCTATTTAAAACTATGATAAACTTATTGGTTTCGTTGATTCCTTTTTTTTTGACGGCGCATTCGAAATGAGCGGTCAAGTGAACGAAATTTCGCGGGCAAATTGTGATAACGCGTTTCAACGGCCATCAGCATAAATCCTGCAAAGTTTAGCCTATTATATTTAAAAATGTTTATTTGTAAAACTATACTTCCTATAAGCCTACTTTTGCATCAAATTACAACTACAACTACACTGCAGTGTTTCAGCGGCTGAGGGAGTGCGGGAAATTTGACAATGTTCTCTTCTGACTGCCTTTTCCAATCTTTCTATGTTTTATTTATGGAGTTTTTCTTTTGCTATCTGAGCAAATGGGAACACAATAAAATATATTTGATGTGGACTCCCATTCACCGCTATAGACGTTTACCCAACTATGACGGCTTCTGAGAAACCCAGACATGTGAAAAAGGTCCATTGTCAGTAGTGTAGCTATGTTTGAGGCACAGCTCACACAAAAGTCACCTTCATAACAGCAGCTTTCTGCTCATCAACGCATCCACATGATAAATTTGAACCTGCTGCAAAAACATTTTTTCCCCAATGACTAAATTTGATCAAAAACAGCTATAAATTGGAACATACCTTTAATTATACTATTATTTAACTGTTACCAAACTGATGTTGTTTCTAAATCTTTCCTCTAAAAGTCACGTAGAACTATCTTGCGCATGCGTCTAGTGTAAACACCTTATTGTAGAATTCTGACGTGAAAGTTCCAAATGTAGGTTAGTGACGAGCCTAATCATTCAGTCCTGTCAATAATTATTTTGAACCTATAGCCTATAAGTAGCACTTATTGTGCCGTCCCAGCGACAATTCTTCCAGCATCCCTTCAACTCCCTGTCTCCTCCTCTATTTATGTTATTCTCCTACTATGTAGTAGCCTATAGGGGGTTGAACTCAGAGCTTAAGCCGAGCCTCGAGTTCGAGTCTCTGTTGAGGACAGCAGTTTGTTTACCATTAACAATCAGGACTGGATGGGCAGACAAACTGGTGAAATGCTGTCTGAGGCACAGTCTTTCTCCTTCCTTTCTTCTTGCGTCCTTTCTCATGAAATCAACAATTGTTGCATCTTCCTGTCTTTCAACTCCAACCAATTCTAAAACACTAATCAGACCTTGTCCTTCACAATCATTTCACAGTGCTTACACCATCGATTACAATAATATAGGCTAATATTTCATGTGGAAAAAAAAAAGTCACATCGTACAAATAGATTAGAGTTTTGGGCCTCTCTGCAGGGGCTTCTTGAAGACATTTGTTTGAGGTTTTCAATTATTTGCAGGTCTGGTGAACTTTAGAGAATTGGGAAATATTGCCATCTGCTGAGTGTTCTAACAATGACATTTCCCATCCGATTCGATGCAGTCTGTGCAACTCTCAAGTCCCATTCACACCAACAGAGAATAAATTCTGAAGTTACAGACAACTGTCTGTGATGTCCACAGCCATCTTGAGGTCTTTTCTCAATGAGTGAATTACTCACTGACTGAGGGAATGTTATTTCCTTTGTTTTACGGTTGTACGATGAGCTGGTTTTTAAGTCTTTGATATTACTATTACTTAATCTTAATTGTTCAGTGATTTACCAATGAACTGTGAGCTATTAAATAGCAGAAAATAATTCTAATAGATGCCCTGCCTATTATAATAAAGAACAGGAATAAAACAAAGAGCTAAATTTAAAATGATTATTTTTTTGTAGAATGATATCTTTAGATATTACAATTATATCATTATATAAGTGTCACGCCCCGGCCTGTTTTTGTTGTGTTTTTCTCCCCCCATGTGCTCCGTGACTCAGTATTTCTCCCAATGATTGTCTTGATTTGATCCCAGGTGTGTCTCCTTAGTTCCCTCGTTATCCTGAGTTTAAAAGCCCCAGTCTTTTCAGTTGTTGTTTGTTGGGTTTGTGCCAGCTCCTATTGTGGGTTTACCCCTGTGTTCTGTGGATTTAAGACCGTTTACATTTACTTGTGCTTCCTGAACAGCATACCGTGACAGAAAGACATTATATAAGACATTATAATTATATATAATATATAGTATTTATATGTAATTAATTATATAAGACATAATGTATTTGAAATGAGTTTGTTAGGCTACTTTAAAAATGTAAAGTACTGTTTTTAACTATACTTGACATGGTTACAATTAGAACAAAAGTATTCCTTGTCTTTATGAACTAACTGTAGAAAATATGAAATACTTGGGTATCACTGACTATAATTTGTAGAGTAGACTATTGAAAGAAATATCACATGAATAAATTGCATGTTTTTGCTGTAGTACTTGTGTGGTAATGTAAAAAAACAAAAAGTGTTCCAACTGTACATATTCAGCTATCACCAACCACTGTGCTTACACAAAGTGTCTTTGCTTAATATGTAAACAAAACTTGAAGAAATGCTGTTTTCTCTCACAAAATAAATAACTTTGTGGTGTGGATCAGCTGTCGTTTTTATGGAGCTCATCTAGACAGTCACTTTCATTCCAGTAATGTCTGTTTCACTGAACCCTCATAGCACATCCAGAACATCACATTATGTGTAGACATTTTTAAGACCTGTAGGTGGAGACAAACAACCATTTGTTTCAGAATCAAAACGAGATATTAGCATGCTTGCACACACAATAAGTTTGTCTAGGTGTCAGAAGTTTCCAGTAGCTACACAGAAAAAAATAAGTCACATTTAAAAGATTAAATAAATGTAAAAATATATATAAATACAAACTACTCAAATGATGTACACATTCACGTTCATCCCCTGCAACCTCCCAAACTGAATGTGATTTTGCCATCGCTAACTAATTTTTATATCCATTATGATAACTGGAAACCGTTCACTGAATTAGAGAATGCAACACGATGAGGTTATGTCTTATTAGCATTGTTATGTCTGTTAAATAATCTGAATGTAGTACTTTTGGAAGGACATGAATTCTGATTACTAAGTCTACACACATTTTGGTCGATTTTCTTAAAGCTGATTTTCAATTCAGTTAATTGAATGAGTTTTCCACATTTGTCTATTATTGTAGTTTCAAGTCTTTTAGAAATTGCACATAGTCTCTGTACATAGTCTCAGACTATCTCTGTCCAAGTGGACTGTTGTTGGCCATTATCCTGTAGGCTTTATCAAAAATATGAACAAGATTGTATGATGTCTAACAACCACAAAAAAGTCTGGTTACAATGGACCACTTCAATAATCACTGATGTATGTTTGTGTGTTTGTGTGAAAGTGAAAATATGTAAAAGGATGTTTTGACAAAGGGATGTTTATCTGATGCTTGTTAAAAGATTCAGTCCCAGAGCCAAGTGAATGGATGGTTGTGTCTCTTTATTGTCAGCCGTATTAAAATTACAGCAGCAAATCCATCCTGAGCTGGATTAATGTCACACTTTGACATTGTACAGTGTCTCACCTTTAAATCCGCCATGAGCTTTATTTCACTTAATACACATTTTTAGTTGTTTCACTGAAAGCCTTTCAAAGTAGCGACATGGCAGTACTCTCTTAAAAATTAAGGTTCTTTATTGGCATCTTTGGTTCCATGAAGAATCTTTAACATCCATGGAACTTTTCCATTCCATAAAAGTTTTAGAATGGAAGAAGGTTGTTAAGATTATTAAAATGGTTTAGAAAAAACAAACAAACAAACAAAAAAAACGATTCACTCAAGGGTTCTTTGAGAAACCTAAAATGGATCCTCTATGGAATCACAACACTTTTTTCTGGACCTTAATAAGCTTATCAGTTAAGAAGTTATGTAGTTATGCTGTCAACACGGTCAGTTGGTAAAGGATGGAAATTGAGTAGGAGAAAGAAACGTCAGTCATAGACGTACGACCATGTTCACCATATATATAAATTTCCCAACACGTCCCCACACGTCTCAGGTGTTTTTTTTTGTCTTTTTTTAACTTCCTCTGCTGAGGCAAAGGATCCACCCACAAGACTGACCAGTCACCAACCTCACTCGCCCCAGATAGATGACCTAATCTTTGAAATGTGCCTCTGCGTCTCTTTCAGTTCCTCTCAATCAAACACATCTGAACAGCAAGGTTCCTCTTTTGATTTTCTTCTTTACTGATTTATTATCTCACCCAAGGCCTTAAAAGTTGGGAAAATCTCTTGTGGCTTTGGAAAGTGTTGGTATTTCATCATTTCTCACTTTGTGGTTTATTGGTTTATTATTTTTCTGCAGGTGTCATGAAACACTTTTTCTGGCTGATGACAAATAGCAAGAGTCGTTCGTACAGAGCATGTGTGGCATTAAATTTTCACAGGTAGACCACAGACTGGAGCTTATGATATGTACAGGACATGACATATACAACACACACACACTTCATTTTCTGCTACTGATTTGTAAATGTATGTTACTTCAAGAGTTTTGGTTGGTTTGCTTGATTACTCATAATTTCATGACATGAATGAATTCTGAAGAGGAGAAGCTGAAGGGGGTCAGGAGAGATTCTTTGCTACTAATCATTTTCCATTATTTTTCATAATTAGGCTTTCTGCATGATTCTGGGTCACATAAGGGAAACCACAACTGGGTCATATCATCAGATGTGTAATCACATACAGGTTGCATGTGCGTTTTTGCACATATTTTTAATAAAACTTATGCATTTTTTAAAACTATTAACATTTTGATTTTTTCTTTAAACGTAATGCACAAATCAGCATATTAGAATGATTTCTGAAGGATCATGTGACACTGAAGACTGGAGTAATGATGCTGAAAATTCAGCTTTGCATCACAGGAATAAATTACATTTTTAATACACATTTAAACAGAAACTAGTTGTTATAAATTGTAATAATATTTCACAATATTACTTCTTACTGTATTTTTGATCGAATAGATGCAGCCTTGGTGAGCATAGGAGGCTTCTTTTAAGAACATCAAAAAATCTTACTGACCTCCAGCAGTATTGTGTATATAATTTCTCTTTATCTCTTTATTCATTTATTGATATTTTAGGGTAAAACATAACTTGGACACATTTCATCCATTCACATTTTCAACAATGTCTTATTAACTTTACATGGATATCTACAGAATCTGTTTATTCTTTATACAGATTCATTGATGGTTCAGCATCCTTTTGTTGTTACGACATGTCAGAACATGTTTAAACAGAATAGCAATGTTTGCAAAAAATAAACGTGGCACATAAATCTTAGTACTGGTCTAATGCAATGTGGTAAATGTGGTGGCTACCACAACACAGGATTTCTTCCTTAGGTTCTGAACATGTCAGAACAAGCTCAGTTTGTCCACTAAATAAGTTACAGCAAGAAAAAAACTAAACCTACACCTGTACACAACAGCACAGTATATGCTTTAGTTCAGGTCTCATGTAGTGCGTCACATGTGGTCTACAGAATGTGATAGTTTTGCTGCGTAAAAACTCCCAGCAGTCTATTAAAGGGACTGTGACACCTGCTTCCCTCCGGTTGACAGTGAGTAGGAGGGCCTGTCCCTGCCCAGATGAGAGGTGTTTCGTATTACATATCACCCATGCTTTAGGGGAAAGTACACTACAGCACTCCTCTTGGACATCTGCTGAGAAACTCTGAACAGGAACACAGACACTCACTTACACAAACACCAAGCCATCATACAGGAAGCCTGACACATTCTGAGGTTTGTCTACGGGCCAACCAGAAGACGAGAGGTGGAGGCCACGCTCATTCTACATTATCAGTCCCAGGCTTCGTGAGCTCACCATTGTTTTCATCTCGGTTGGCTCACTCGTCTCTCACACTTGACCTGCGCTGAGGCTGTCGGGTATCATGTCTCTATCTGCCGAGTACTACAGTGATAAAACGGGTGACAGGGGTGGAGGAGGTGGAGTTGCTTTGGCCCATCAGAGGAGACTGATCCGGGGATTGCTTGTTTGGGCCACCCTGCTCACTCTAGGCTTGGCCACATCAATAACTCTCCACTTCGTCCACAGAGAACCACCAGCTCCTAGTAAACAGCAGGTATGGTTGAGATCTGTAATCTACACTCTTAAAAAATAAAGGTTCTTTACTGGCATTGATGGTTCCATGAGGAAACTTTAACATCCATGGAACATTTCCATTGGTTCTTTATAGCGAAAATAAAAGGTTGTTTAGAATGTTAATATTCTTCACACTAAGAAAAAGGTTCTTTGAGGAACCCAAAATGGTTCACTTTTATGCTTGTTGTGCGAAAACAATTGGTGCAGATTGCAGCACTGTTTACTTCATGTTTAAAAAATCCATTAAAATGAAGAGAAATTCAGGCAAGTCTATTCAAATTGGTATTGCATTGTGTGAATTGGTACATTGTTTCGGGTTCTGTTGTGTTTTGCGTATCTGTATATTGGTGGGATACAGTCAGACCACAGCGGCTGCTGACTCAAGACCGCAGATGAGGGGAACACAGATATGTGTGATCACGGGACGCTTACATTTACAGACAGGGCAGACTAGAGCATATAAGCTCAAATAAACTATTAGTTATTTACAGATGCTATTTTGCAGCCCACTGTAAATTGTGACATATACTATCGGAAGTTTAGTAACTACATTCTTAGAAATAAATATTGTAAAAAGGGGGTTTAGCAGTGTAATGCAATAGCAGAATCATTTTGGGTTCCTCAAAAAAACTTTCAGTAAACAGTTCTTAAAAGAACTATTTTTTTCTTAAGTGTAAGGAACATTTAAATAACCAAAAGAACCTTTTTTCACTATAAAGAACTTTGTGTGGAATGGAAAGTTTCCATGGATGTTTGAAGATGTTCATGGGGAAAAAGCTTTGTTTTATTTTTAAGTATATAAAAGAGTATATATAATCTAACATAAACAAAACATATATAATTACTTAAAGTGGCTCTAAATAAAGGTTTATTGGCATTGATGGTTGTACAAAGAACCTTTGACATCCATGGAATTTTTTTTAAATGTTCTTCAGACTAAGGAAAAAACAATAGTTTGTTTAGGAACCGTTGAGTAAACGGTTCTTTTGTGGCATTTGGAAGCTTTATTTTTAAGAGCATGTATGAAGTTCTAGTGGATGTGCAGGTCTCCTGACTGAGAACTGACATTATGATATTTCTATATAAAAAGAATTGTTCTCTTACAATAAGTAACCATGCAATGACCAAACAATAATGTGAGTCATTTGTATACAGTAAGAAAACAGCTCATTTAGTGCCAATGTGGAAACTCAGTATCAATATTGTAGATATCACTATCAATCATCACCTCTCTTTCCAGCACAGTGGAGCGATCTGACTTTTTAGAAGATGCTTTTGTTTATCTGAACAGTGTAGAGTAATCATGCCAGTTGGAAGGTTGAATCTTACCACATGAACGTGTCAAGACATGCGCAGTTCAGCGCAATAGAAAATAAGAAATAAGAAATGAAACTGTCTAATGATACAGATCAGCATCTGATGCAATTCCACTTTACCATCATTTTTGAGTCACAGTTTTGCCACATATATCATGAAACTACAATTCTAGTTGTGCTCAGTCAAAAAAAACATAAAGAAATTGTATTTTTGGGTAACTTTCTGAAGATTAGGATGTGATAGTCTTAGAAAGGTTTACTGGTGGTTTCATTCAAAAGTAACACCTATAAGATATGAGAACTTGATTCTGATGTTTGAAAACGAAATTGGTTTAGGTCTGAAACTATACTTTCTCTTGAAATGTTTTTTTTTCCACACACACACGCGAAAAAAAGTAGATGCAGATGTATTGGACTGGTGAAGACAAACCAGCAACCACAGAACAACAAAAGAAGACATAATGACATCATTCCACTGAGGGGAAATGCCACTCCACAACCCCTCCTCTTCCCTGATATTGTTTTTCATTCTGTTTGTCTGACATCAGAAGCATTGCACATTGCACATGTTTGAAAAAAATAAAAAAGAACTAAAGAGGATAGATAAATTGGACTGGAATGAGCTGGACAACATACCATCCACCTCTTGGCAATGCTCTAGTGACCACCAGAGGAACCTAGATAGAAACCACCTAGCAATTAAACCACCTTAGTAACGTCTATCTACAGTATCTGTTTATCTATGAAATCTTAAATTCTGTATAAATGCCTAATGCTCAAGGTTTTGAAATTTCAGGCAACACATTCAAAGTCCAAAGTAGTTTTGCTAACTATATTTTAAATATATTTGTACAAGGCAATGTTTTACTGTAGACAATGTGAGAAAGATTAAAAGCCTTGATATTACCTAATTCTTTTTGCTCCAACAGAATCAAGAAACCGTCAACCCACCTCAGACCAAAGAAAATAATGGAACTCCTCTAATGGAATTTTTACCAGACTGTAAGTCAGAATTTTTAACCTTTTAGACTTTTGAGTGTTCATCTTATGTGTATTCAGTTTGTACAATAGCCACAGAAACTATTTGGATACTTAGGTCCAAGTAGTTTCAAATATATCAGTATCTTTTCATTATACAGCAGAATTTACCCCAGTCTTCAGTCACATGATCCTTTAGAGATCATCCTAAAATGCTGATTTGCTGCTCAATGAACATTTCTTATTATTATCAATGTTGAAAACAGTTGCGCTGCTTAATATTTTGAAGAAACTTGTGACTTTTTTTTCTGGATTCTTTGATGAACAGAACATTCAAAGAACAGCAGTTATTTAAATTTTTTTAGCTTGACTTTTCTGTCTGCTTGCTCACAGGGAGTGAATCAGAGATGGTGGGGAACTTAAAGTGGATAACACTGCAAGAGGTTTTTATTGAGGTAGGCCTACATAAACAGCTGTTGCTGAAAGAGGATGGCCATTATTTCCTGTACCTGCAGGTTACCATTGCCTCTCATGAGAATAAAAACCATACAATCACTGTGAAAGCAGGAGACAGAACAGTTTTAGAAGGCCTTATCAATGGATCAAAACTCTCAACTGTCTTCATGGCTAAAGGCATTTCCCTCAGCAGTGGAAATACTCTAAATGTGACCTGCCATCCGATAGCCAAATTCCAGATCTCTCAAACCTACCTGGGTGTGATCAAGCTTAATTCATCCTGAATCCAGATCAAAGACTGAAATGGGTTTGTGACAGTATTGAATGTGGACTCCCTCCGCACTGATCTGCTGGGTTTTGAAGTATACACTGAAGGCAGTGCACGACATGTTAGCTTTTTTAAATTTATTTCTTAAAGTGACATCTCCAAAGCTCTCTGCCTTTATTGCACTATATTTAAGCTTCTCCCCACTCAATGGATGAAGCGTCACTGAATGTCCATGTGTGGCCGAATTCTGATTGTTACCAATGTAAAATTGGCACCCTATTGATGCACTTTATATACATGTACGTATATATGTTTGTGTGAAACCGATCCTTTGCTTAAGCCCTGAACTCATTTAGGTATTGTGAATTCCTTAGTCCACACTACAACACCTGAGTCAATAGAAAATTAAATGAGATTAAGCTAGTAACATTCATTTAGCAAATGTATGTCTCCTTACTGATGCTAAGCATGTTTATAATTATAATTAACACACCATTTCTGCAGCATGAACATGTCAAGATTTATTTAAAGAGAAAGGGCAATAAACACTTGTTTTTTCTTTTGGTATCTCGTGCCACTATTTTAAGCTCCTCAACAGCAATACATCTGGGTAATTTTTGCAATTTCTTGAAACTAGCCAAGTACAAGAAACCACCACAGAAATAGAAATCAGCAAGAGCTGGTCTCAAATGGCAGATCAGCAACAGTTGCTAGCTGCAGCAAAGGGTCAAGTGCACACAAAGGAAAGTATCACAATACCTCCCTTCAACAAAGCAAAAAACTAAGGCTGAATTTAGAATGGCAGACTTGCATACTATAAGTATTACAAGTGATGGTTCTACCAAAAATGAAAATTCTGCCTTTATTTACTCACCCTCAAGTTGTTCCAAACCTGAATGAGTTTGTATCTTCTGTTGAACATAAAAGATATTTTGAAGAATGTGGGTTGCACTGAATTCCATTGTGTTTTATTCCATACTACAGAAGTCAATAGGGACCAAAAATTGTTTGGCTTCTTTTGTGTTCAACAGAAGAAATAAGCTCGTACAGGTTTCCAACAACCCTGATGACAGAATTAACTAATATGGCAGAGAGTAGTATGCTACTATGCTATTTCCAAGTTTTCGCCAACAAAGATGTCATTGGTCAGGTGGTATATAAAAAGTGGCAAGCCACTGAAAGTGTATATATAATGTGTATGTGTGTATTTTCTTGTTTGTTTGTTTTTTTTATTCCTTATTTTGTCATATTTATCTGTATTTATGGCTGTTGAATGTACAGAGGCAACAAAATATTTGTAGCGTGCATAAAAGTCTATGAAAGTCATTGGATTAAACTAGAGAACAAATATCAAACCAAGTGCCATTTCTTTAAACAAAAGACCTGTTCAAGTAAAATATTTCACAAAAATAACTTTTCTAATTCTAAAAAACTAGTATACTCTTTTAGGACATACATACAATTTATTATGAAGACTATAAGGATGAAGAAAAAAGAGCTACTTTATGACAGTCAAATGTTACTGGATCATGGAACATTTGTAGATATTCTGACCCATTTGCATGAAGAGCTGACTTCATACACCCACTAAAACTATCTTGACACCAGCTGGTTAAAAGTCAATTCACAAATTGCTCAGAAAAGTGAAAGTAATTCTGAGAAAATCTCTAGCTTCCTTTGTATGCAGAGGCCACTGGTTTGAAAGGTTGTTTAATCTAGAGGGTTAAATCTTCCCCACAGACCTCAAACTGTAAACTAATGATATTGTACTTATTAGATTGTAAAGACCCAAATCACTTTATGGCTGATTTGATATTTTGATATATTATTGTCCTAAGATCTCCTTTTAAATAAAGTTACTCATTTTTTGCAGGTCTGACTGTATATATTATAGGTATATCTGACAAAAAAGCTTATATGGTGTAAGGCAATTGTTGGAATAAACAACTACATACTTTCTGCCAATGTCTTATGCATTTGTTTGCTTTGTTTTAATTGTTTTTGTGATGACTCATTTACATTGGTGGTAGACTGGCTGATATGCTTACAAGAACAAGACAGACAATGATAAGACTTTCCATCGAGGTGGGAGTGAGGAGGCAGAAACACAACTTCACAGCAGTGACTCATTTCCATGAATCCATCAGCAAACATCTTTAGTTAGCTGTGGGTTTCAGCATTGACATTTGTTCAATAATTATCTTAAGTTTGTATCTAATTTAATTGTAACCTGGCATTAAACTGAACTAGTTGGTTACCTCTGAGCCTAGTGTTATGGTCTTGTCATGCATCTCCTAGATCTCGAAACCATAGTCATCACTCTGTGTTACTGTGACATCATGTTTTGATGAGTCAATAGCGGGACCCTCTTTCTGAAAAGAAAGTGAAAGGGTGCGTAAACCATAACGTCATCTACTGCTTTCGAGGGGCCCTTTATGAGTTAATCAGGCTATGTCTTTTCACACACTCATTACCTCACATTACCTCCACAGTTTAAAATGCATGAATATGAACTAAACCATAACTGTCTCATCAAAACCTCTTTAGTGATGGATAAAGATGCTTTTTGTGCTTATTTTCTGCTGATTACTCACACTCTAAAAGAGTGGAGAACGGCATGCTCATTCTTGCTTTTTTTCAGCGAGGAAATCTTATAAAAGCCTAACATAGCCTACTGAAGATATGTAGTCTATCCAAATTTGAATAAAACATAGCATCCCAATTGTTGACAACCATAAACATTAGCCTACCTGTGCTATTGTATGCTTTCTCAATGCTATCTAGATAGCTGATATTTCGGGTATTTTGGTCAAATAAATGCTGTTCTTGCTGTGTGAAATACAGTGTTGTGCAAGTTACTTCCAAACTGTAATACATTA